>CM047007.1:21803416-21934043 GCA_025698465.1 Gossypium longicalyx
ATTGCAGCAAGTCAATTTGAACATCGCCCAAGTATATTTTAGAGCAAAGCCCGAAGATTGATAAAAGAGCTAAGCAATGTGGGTTAAAATAATTTATTTGCCATACTGTTTCCATGGAAGAACTATGAGCAAAACAACAAATATATTTCTATTGCTGCAAATGCACACTGCAAGTTACAACATTTATCCCACACTAATACTGCAAATCAGTACATATAAAAGGAGTGCAAACAAGAAAAAAGAAAGTAGGGATCAAGCTGCTGAAGGTTCTCTCTCCCTTCCTACTGTTTGATTTTCCAGTTATGTGCAGTCCGTGGCCCACTTGCAATGCCTTCATAGTATTGAGGTCCGAGTTTCTGGTTATTCCAGTCTTTAACAAAGTCTGCAAATAATTCCCGAGCAGACTCGGATGAAAGATCAGAGAAAAACACACGTTTCTCTTCTTTCAGCCATGTAGCAAATTCATTATTCTTTGAAAAATAGTCATCATTGGATAGCTCTTGGAAACCATGTTTCTGCAGGAATAGAGATAAGAACATCAGAAAATTATAAATTTCATGGAAAACCTCATTTTAAATGTTATTCCCACACAACTACCACCAACTTCATAGGCAGGCAAATGATATATAAGCAAAAGTGTGTCCGGTTGTCATTCTAAGATTTTGGAAAGTTGAACTTAACACTGTATGGTTTCATATTTAATAGCCTTTCCCCATGCATCCAATATATAAGAGTGGAAAAGTTAGATGAAAATCTTAACCACAAGTTGATAATTTATTGCTTTTTGTGAATTATTAAAGGTATGTGTTGGATGATTATAGCATTCTTGTACAACAAGTTAGACTATATAAACACTTAAGACCAATGTAATGAAGATGCAAAGTGTGTTAAATGAAACATAACAAAGCAAAATACAGACTGCATTACAGAGCTATCTCAATAAATAAAATACTGTAGACAGGACTGCAATTCATCTCTGCCTCCCTTAGGAAAATATGCTTTTCTATTTACTGGGGAAGGTATGAGCTTAAAACGTACATGACAAAACAGTAGTAATAAGATATCTAGTGTCTGAGCTGATTTTGAAGTTTCCACCATTCCAACACAAAAGAAGGTATATGTATTAAGTCATATAGCAGCCCAACCTGAATTCCTTCTACTTACAGTTCCTAGAAACTGTGTTTTTAGTATTCCTCAAGAGCGGTTCATCAGAGTTCTCAATGCTTTAACAGAGAATTATAGCCCTTGTTTCGAAAAACCGAACACAAGAAGCCCCCCCCCCCAAAAAAAAATAAAAATAAAAAATTAACTATGAACTATTACACCAATATGGCCAAATTATACAGATTGCATTCTGCTTCCAATTTCACATCATGTGCCTTAAGAAGTAACTTAATTCTTTGGTGCAACAGTTAAAGGAAACTATGACTTACAATCTTATAAATGTCAAGGTTGACTTCTACAAAGCAGAACAAGAGGACTCACCGAGTGGCGGTCACCTTTATGATGTTTACTTTTGTGCTTTTCCTTCAACTTTTTCTCTGAGTCAAGCAAATAAATCAACGTGTCATAACTAATTTGCAGAATGCAGAACACAAGCAATGCTGAAATTGCAGTTTTTAGTATGATCCCAAAGAATTGGTATTAAGAAATTCAACAAACAGAACATATCAGCCTTTAGATGTTAATAAAGAGATGTAGTTGGATATTCAATACAATTCTCAGACAATAAATTTATCAGAATTTTATGACTTAATATGCAACTATAATATTTATTCAAGTAAACCTCTCCTTCAAATTCAGTCACTGGAATAATATTACAATGGTGGTCTCTCATAGTCAACTTACACTTCAAGTCATGAATCTAACAAAAAGTTAACATCTAGTTCACTAATCTTAATTTATTCAACTTTTAGCATGAGCATAGACCAAAAAGCATGTAAACATGATGCAGGTGAGACGATCAACCTAAGCCATCTAAAGAGTTAATATAGTTATTAAATCAACAACTTCCAGAATGAAGTTTTAAGAAGCGATATTGGTGACTGTAGCGTGTACTTGCAAGTGTATCACTACTTCAATCGGATTAGAAATTTTACAAATGCCATAGGATAACTACCACTCTCATTACAAATAGTCCCCATAAATCCTACGACCATAAAGGCATAAAATTGAACCAAACGACATATCAAGTAAAAACAGCTGCTAGAGCTAATTAAAACAGACATATAAACATCTCCATTCACAATTGAATACATATTGTCCCTTCAACTTCCCCCTCCTAAGTATGCTTCACTGTTCTTAAAATTGTAAAATTTTAAGTTAACAAATGCATATAACCCAATTCTTCCAACTTTTGACTCCTAAACACAATGCCCAACAAAGATTCAATAAATTAAAAACAAAATAGAACGTAGAAATAATATTGAACTTATAAACTTAAAATTAAAACCTTTATGAGAAGAGTGCTTGTGAGATTTCTTATCTTTCCTTTTCTCTTTCTTATCATTCTTCTTCCTGCTTTTCCTCTCCTCTTCCTCTTCTTCGCCTCTCCTTTGCCTTTTATCCCTTCCTTCATCTGTATTTTTACAGCAAACCAAGTATAACCAGACTAAAAAGTTTAAAAAACAAAAACTTTCATCAAGCTAATTTAATTTTGAATCAGTCTTACTTGAAACTCTAAGCAGTTCTAATTAGGGTTCTAACGTTTTTGTCCAATTTTTTAAAATCAAAAATAGAAAAAAATGAATTATTGTTGAGAAATAGAAAATTGAAGGCGACCTTCAGAACCAGAAGAAGAAAATTTTGATCGTTTCTTGCTTCTCTTTTCCTTCCTATCGCTTCCCATTTCTCTTCAGATTTTTTCTCCTTCTTTCTTTCTGTTCTACACATGCTAATAGAAATTTTAAAATTTTCATAATGACTGAAATACCCTTGTGCTATAATGGTAATTTCATAATAAATCTTTGTACCACCAAGTCATGTCTCTCCAATAATAAACTTTTGATTGAGATGTGCCACACATTAATTGCATCTCCACTCAATTGAAAATTATTAAAATTTATTTTTATAGGTCAATTAAAATTTACATATAAGAAATTTCAACCAAAAAAAATAAAATTATAAACAACATCAATTTTAGTATTTTAACCAAAATATCATTTAATTGATATATATATATATATAAACATTTTAATAAGTATTTGTCATTATTTGTCACATAAACCTTTTTCACACATCATTTGAACTTGAGACAATGATGTTGGATTGCGCTAATTAAGGATTATGATTGTGTGATGGATTATAATTAAGAGAAAGCTAATAATGTTGTTGGTGCTTTTAGTAGGAAGTATTTGATTGATTTGAGCGTTGTGTTTGCATGTTTGGAGTTGGGTAGTAATGATAGTATTTTAGTTGAACTTTAAGTGAAGCTGACTTGGATTGAGATGTTTCGGAATAAGCAATTGATTAATGAAAAGATGTTAGTGTTATACTTAAAAATGATAAGAATTGGGTTATTCATGTAAAATCTGTGTGTTCTTATTTTTCTTTTTTATTGCTTTGAGATCATTCTTATTGCTTATCGGAAAAAACCATGGACAGAGAAGGAGAAATTCACTAATGTTAAAAAACCAATAATATAAGAGAAGTTCGACTACTCCTATTTTAAAGGTTAAACAACCCTGTTATAATCAATGTCTAATAGAATAATTATAGTCCTATAAGAATTCAATTTGTGCGGCATGATTCGGCCTTCGATCCTTTGCCCCTACAGATCCCCTTATTTTGTCTCTTTATTTTTTTCTTTGACAAGTGACGAGATTCGGATCACACAACTCTAATAGTTAGCAAGAAGAAACAGATTGAGCAAGATGGTCCAAGTGATATTGATATTGATATTGACAAATGTTTGCATTTCTATGGTAGGATTTATGTCTAAAAGATGAGGAGTTGAAGTATATGATTCTCCGTGAAGCTCATAGTGGTTTCTTTCTGCTATATCTGGGTGGTAACAAGATTTGAGGAGTTTGTATTGGCAACCTAGTATGAAGAAGGATGTTATTGAGTTCATTGTCAGATGTTTGATTTGTTAACATGCCGAAGCAGGACATCAAGTTTCTTAGTTTTTATATTCTTAAATAGAAGTGGGAGCATGTTACTATGGATGTTGTTGTTAGATTGTCACTTTCTCCGAGGAAGAGAGATGTTATATGGGTAATCGTGGATCGTTTGATGAAATATACTCATTTCTTGTTAGTTCGTACGAATTTCTCTTTGGAGATGCTTATGGAGTTATATGTTGCTGAGATTGTTACATTGCATAGTGTGTCAATTTTGATGATTTTTTATTGAGATCCTTGCTTTACTTCATGATTCTGAAAGAAGCTATATGAAACGTTAGGGACACGATTGAGTTTCACTACTATTTTTTATCCTCAATTGGATCACCAATGCGAGAGAGTTATTCAAGTATTGAAGGATATGTTGCATGCCTACTTTATAAATTTCGAGGATAGTTGGAAGAAGTATTTCTCATTCGTGGAGTTTGTGTGTAACGATAGTTTCAAGTCGAGAATTTAGATGGCTTCTTATGAAGCTCTATATAGATGGTAAATGTCGTACGTCTTTGTGTTGGTCGGAGCTTGATGAAAAGATAATGAAATTTGATTAAGAAATTTGAAAAGGTGTGTTTGGTTCATAAGAAATTGAAGGAAGTGTTGGATAACAGAAGTTGTATGTAGACTTTATGTAACGCCCTAAATAATTTATTCCTATTTCTGTAAATATCTTACATAAATGTGTATCTACTTTAGTGGTTAAGTGTTCTGGGGGTGTATATGAGGTCTTGGGTTCAAGTCCCAAATTTATTAATTTTGTTATTTTTGGTCTAAGCCTTACTTTTGTTCGGTGGGCTTATATTTAATTGCTTGTAAATTTATATCAAAATGAGCTTGCTAGTTCGAGTGGTAAGGGTGTTGGTATGGTAGAGGTCTTGTGTTTGAATTCTTGTGTTAGCAAGGGTGTTATATTTTTCTCTGTTATCTGATAGAATTTCGGTGGAGTTGGGATTCTGAGAAATGGTTATTGGTGGGATAGTGGGGAAGAATTTGAGGGATTCTTGATAATTAATTGATTTTCTTTTCTTTTATTTTTCTAAATTTTCTCTCTCTTCCAAAAATTTCCAAAGAACTCTGACGTTAATTTTCTGCCTAATCTTTATCACTTTCTTCTCACTTCTTCCTTTTCGGTGATTCTACTTCTCGTTTTTTGTTTGTTGTCGTGATCCCACATCTTGATATTTAGTTGTTTTTGGTGCGTTTGGTAAGTGTGTTAAATGTGGTTAATTGTTTTGATTTGTAAATCGTTGATTGATGGGGCTTGTTTTTGTGTGGTTTAGGAGAAGTTCAAGGGGCTAGTTGCTGTTAATCGGCACTTTAGTTGTGCGAAATCATCATTGTTGTTTGAAGGTGAGGGTTTTGGTAATTGTAAGGGTTGTTTATCTTGTTGTAGTTTGGGTTAGTCTTGTTTGAAACGATTAATTTGGTGATATGTTGGACAATGAAAGGTGCTGGTGGTATTGGGAGTGATTTTCGGACGAAAACGAATCAGGTGCGTACCCAAAATACAGGAAACGAAGTTTCGACAAAAGCCAAAAAACTGTACTGTCGATGCCACACGGACGTATGATTGTCCGTATAGATGGCTGTGTGTGAGACACAACTGTGTAATCGGTGAAGGCTTGGCCGCTCGCAGGACACGACCGTGAGGTGGCCGAAGTGTGGCCGTGTGGGCCACATGGGCTAGGCCAAATTGGGCGTGTGGGTCACACGGACGTGTGGGCCCACATGGGCATTTCACAAGCGCGTGTGGATTTTAGGCCAGGCCGTGTGGACCACACGGTCAAGGCCAATTTGGGCTTATGGGCCATATGGGAGTGTGGGTCCACATGGGCATGTGGGCTAATAATTCTGAAATTTTTCCTAGGGTCGTGCGGGTCGCTCCGATCAACTGTGGGCCTACTGTAGGGTTGGTAAGGGCTATTAAACCCTAATTTGTATGCTATGATACTCTGATAGACTGATCTGTTTAGGATACTGAATGTATGCCTGACTGTACTGCTATACTATATCTGTTATTTGTATATAAGCATGTTGAGCATGTGTAATCTATTATATATGTATCTAATTTCTGTAACTGTTATTGGGGTGGGATTTGTATATGAGGAGGAAGTGTTCTGAATGGTGATCATTGCCTATATTCTGGTCGCTTGGTTGCACCTTATCTGATAAGTGTCGTAATGGCACGATATGGTGTGTAGGGATGCGTAGGTGTTTTTTTAACCCCACATGGTGTGCTGGGATGGTCGGAGTTAGTGTGTAGAGAATGGGGGTAGGATTCTGATTATCTGATCTGTATATCTGATTCTGTTGACTGTATCTGAAATAGGCATGGGCCTGAATCTATATCTGATTGTATATGTGATAATCTGTATGTTTGCATGCTTAATTCTGTTGTGTTACACACTGAGTTTACGAAAACTCACATCCGTCTGTCTGTTTTGTTCAGGTAATCCATAGAGTTAGGCGGATCGGTGGGGCAGAGACTTAGCGGTGACCACTCGACCCTAAACTGCTTAAAATTATTATTTTATAGTTTTATTTAAGATTTTTGGTTTTTAATTGAAGGTGTGTAATTTATGAGACTGTTTGGACTGTATGGACTTTTAACTTTTGGTTTGGTTTCATTACTCGATAATTTGCATGCTACGACAAAATGTTTTCTCTAAAAACTACAGTTTTACACAAATGAAGGTTTTTCTAAAAACTCGATTGCATTTTTCAAAGTATAACGGTTTTAAGGCTTTCGCTGTAATAAGCTTTTGGCAAACAAACTGACTAATTGGTGTTTTTAGTAAATTATGAATGTATGTGAACTATGAAATGTTAATGGTTTATCAAGTCAACACCGTTTTCAAAACCCATTCCTTGTGACGTCACCAGATTCGGCCATAACGTCTAGGCCAGGTTTAGAGTGTTATACTTTAAGCGGAAGGATATCAAGTATTAAATGGGTGACAAAGTGTTTTTGAAGGTTTCACCATAGAATGTGTTGTAGTTCAATTGTAAAGAGAAGTTAAGGTTAAGGTCTATTAGTCTGTGTGAAGTTTTGGAGAAAGTTGGTCCTTTTGCATGCTCGATTGGATTTACCACCGGAGTTAGACCGTATTCAAAATGTGTTGCTTGGGAAAAAATTAGGCCCATTATGGGTTGAGCTTAGGCTTCAATATTAAGGTTTGGGCGTAACCCAACCCAATTTATACCTTTTTAATGTATTTTTATCTTATTTTTATATATTATGTAATTTATATCACATAAATTAAATATATAAAATTTCAATACTATTTAAACATTAAAAAAATGTTAAGTCTAAATTTAATTATTCCTTTTTATTATTAATCAAAAATAAAAGAAAAAAACCCTAGCCGCTTAACTTTCTCAAACTATATCTTAACCTTGTCAACGGCGGCACTGGCCTCCGTACTAGTTGCTAGTCACAACTTCTTAAACAATATTCTTTGGTTTTTCTCTTGTTTTCAGTTTCAATCCACTCTATATATGTTATTCCCTTAAAAATCAAGAAGAAAAATATTATTTGTCATTCTTTTATTGGAAAGGGATAAAGATGACGTGGAATCACAGTTTCTTAAAATCCTTTCTCTTGGTTGAATATGTTTTTGTGGTCTATTTTAGGTATGTTTAGGTTCATTTGACTAAGTCTTTGGAGACTTAAAAGTGTAGGATTTTGATCATTTGGTCACTTAGTCTCAAGATGGAAAGAACATGTATCGAGACCGTTAGAACAAAATTCACATAAATTTTGCATTCAAGAGCTTGAGGTCTTGAGACATATTGTATAGTCTCAAGACAATCATTTCTAGGTTTCGAGACAAGTGACTTTTGTCTCGAGATTGAAGAACATCGAAGCTATATATATTTGCAATCTCTTATCTCGAGACATTTAAACATCGAAGCAAAAACAAGAAAATAGGAGAGGTTAGTCTTAAGACATAAAGGACCTTGTCTTAAGACACAACATAGTGTCTCGAGACATGTTAACTTTGAAGCAAAAAAATCACAAAATAATTTATTGCTTGTCTTGAGACATGAAGACCCCTATCTCGAGACATAACTTTGAATTTTGACATTTGAGTCAGGATTTGAGTCCTAATTTTGAAATTAAGCTATATAACCCCCATAAATTGATGAAATAAAATAAAAAGTGTATAAATGCTTTTATATGAATTATTTTGATGATTAAATTGAATGTATTAGTGTTATAATAGCTTGAGCTGCTTCAGTGACATAATGTGACATCACACACTCGAATCCAATGATCAAGTCGAGTATGGAGTGTTTCACAAAAATAATAGAATATTAAAGTAATGACTTTTCAAAGAGAAAATTTCAAGGCATAGTGAAAGTAAATTATAATATCCATGCATCATCATCACATTGTTTTTTTAGTTTACAATACATATTATATTAAATTTGTTTTAAACTCACCCTTATTCACTTCCCCCTATCATTGTCTAATATAAAATCTTCACTTTATGATGGTATGTTTTTTGTTAGTTTTTAATTTTACTTTATACTATTTTTCTAATTAGTATTATAATTATAATTTTATACAAATCTACAATTTGTTATTATTGTTAAAGTAATTTGCAACTACAAAGCAATTAATTGCATCAAAAGCCCCATGTTGGCTGAAGATGAACATACGTATTAAATCAAACTCTAATCTCACTCTCGAAATACTTTTTATTTTTTATTTAAGAGATATTTACATAAATTATAAAAGAAAAAGGGTCATTTTGTGTTTATTCAAGCTCATAATAAGTGTTGAAGTAGTATATGTAATTTAAATTATTCAATTTAATCAATAAGCAATACCTTCTTATTTTAAATTATTTTATTATTTTATTTACGTGTATATTCACATGCGCTGCACGTGATACTGAAGACTAGTATATATAAAAGCATGAATTTAGAGAAACTTTTGAACTGGCTAATTATATCCTTTGTTGTTTATTATATTACTAAACTTATCATACTTATAAATAAGAATTTCGATTCTATTAAAAGACATTTATTAAATAAATTTATATAATAACAATATTTATTTAAAAATAAGTTTGATATTATTCATTTCAAAGTTTATTTCGTACTTATAATATGAATAATTAATTAATTAAGAATTAATTAAAAATATTTAATATCATTTTAATAAAAATAAGTAATACAATAAGTAATCTTTTATATAAAAGCTATAACCTAACATTTACAATATTACCTTTCTATTTAAGTTTAACATTATTAGAATAGGATTTGATGCAAAAAAAAAAATCAACACAATTTAAAACATTTAAATGTAAGAATTATTTTAAAAAAAATTATTTAACAAATTAATAATATTTTGTAAAATAAAGATATGGGAAACAATAAAAGATAAAAGCTTATTGAAAGGCAATTTGGAAGACAATAGATAATAAGTCATAATAAGACATGAGAATTGTCTCTTAATCTCTCTCATAGGATATAAGTTACGTTTAATCTCATTTATACACTTCTACCAACATTATACCATAGAAATTGATAAGAGCTGTAATTATAGCTTTAAATTCGTAGAAACCCATTTCATTACTGCGACAAATATCCATTAGTTGATGTCCCTCAACAGACAACATATAGCTTTTTCATGCAATTCTTGTCTTTTCATATGATCAGTAAAACATGAGAGTCAATAATAATTTATACTAATAATGAAAATTGTAGAATAAGAATGCGATGAATTTACAATAGAGGTAAAGTAACCATTATTGGATACATTAAACGTAAAAGGATTTAAATGACTCAATATCAAAACTATGGTCTCTGGAAGCCATGGGTATTTTTTTTTTTGGTGAAATTTCATAACTCAGAGGATTATGAAAATAAGGTCCTCTCTCAAGGGTCATGGACTATATATTTTTGGACAATATCTAACGGTTCAATCATGGACAATGGATTTCAGTCCTGCTAAACCTTATCCGAGTGTAGTCATGACTTGGATACATTTCCTAGGACTCTCAGGCCATATGTGCAAGAAGAAAATCTTGTGGGAGATAGGTGAAATGGTGGGAAAGGTTGTGAAATTGGACCTGAATACAGACAACAAAGCTAGAGGCAGATACGCCCGTATGGTAGTGTATGTTAACTTGGAAAAACCCGTGATTTCTAAGGTTTTGATCAATGGCAATATTCAACGTATTGAGTATGAATCTTTACCGGTAGTATGCTTTTCTCGTGGTCGGTATGGATATTTCAAGGAGAGTTACGGGTAAACGGGGGAGGAGTTGAATGTAAGGAATCTGTTGACACTGATACGATGGCGGAAGCCGACTCTTTCGGACCATGGATGCTAGTGGAATGGAAAATACGGAGGCAATCAAGGGAGCTACAAAATCTTGGTAAAAATAATGGAGGAGAGAAGTTATCGGGTTCTCGCTTTAAAGCGTTGAATGTTCTGGACAAGGAAAAAGAAATCTCTCATTTCGTGAAAAAGGGTTCTGCTGAGACTAATTTTAGAATAATTATTTTTCTGACATAGCTAAACAATAAATTAACTTCATTTTTATTTGTTTTTTAATCAATTATTTGATACATTATAATTTTTTAGATTTTACAAATGAGTTGAGAATGTGACAAGTATCATATTTATTTATATAATTAATTTTTATTTTTTAACAGTTAAATGTTAATTTTTCACTAAAAATAGGTTTAATATATCATTTAGTACTTAAGTTTTGACACTTTTCTTGTTCAATGTGATACATGTATTTAGTGAAATTTATATATTTTAGTACCTAAAGGTAACAATATTAACTTTTTAGTATTTGATTTAAATTTTAGGGCTGATTTAATAGAAGTTAATTGCTAATATTATTAGTTAATTATAAATTTTTATCAAATATACCTTAAAATCTGAATTAAACACTAAAAATATTATCGATATTACTTTCAGTAACCCAAATGTATAAATTTTTTTATGAAAACTTATTAAAAAAAGTAAATCTTAAATATGGTAAGCCTAAAAATTATTTTATTGAAGTAACAATAGAAATTTACTTTATTTTTATTTTTATAAATCATTTTAATATAATTTTATGTGCTCAGAATAAAAGTTTATGCAGAAGAATAATAATTAAAATTAAATATTTTCAAGAATAATATGATGTTATAATTTTAACTTCCCAGGGAAAAAAACCTTCTCCATTAATTTATTAATTTATTTTGAAAACGTAAATTTCAACCTAAATTTATCTCAAATCTATCCACCGCAAAATTTGAACCTCAATTTATCAGACTTGGGCAAATTTTCCATCAAGTCCTTTGCCGTTTCCATTTATTTGTATTTGTTTTCTTTTCAAACATAGTTTTAAAAAGTTAATATATATTATTTAGTGCCTGAATTTGGCAACAGTATTTAATCTGGTATTTGACTTTGACTTAAATATTTAAGCTGGTATCTAAATTTCACCAATTTGATAATTGAACTTTTTTTCCTGGTTAAGTACTTAATTTTGGCTTCAAAGTTCAATTTGTTACGTAATTTTTTTTTCTCAATAATTAAGTATTTATATATTTTTATTACACAAGTTTCATATATTGATTGTAACACATGATACTATTTGGTTAGGGTACCAAATTAAACATTGAAATCAAACTCAAGTATAAATTAGGACAAAAATTCAAGTATCAAATTAAATATTGGAATCAAGTAGAGATACCAAATGATATATTAACCCTTTATAAAATCCTTAAATCTTTTTCCACTAAAAATAATAAAAATGTTTTAATAACTACTTAAACAATAATAAAGTATATTATGTTTTATTTTTATAACATATTTTTATATTAACCATAAAAAATTAAAGTAATCTTAAAAAAATTAAAAGCAAAACTGTGTTTTTACTTCACTTGTCTATGGGTCGAGTCACTCGACCCACCCAAAAAATGAGAGTATTTGAACAAAAATATAAACCTGAAAAATGGTTTAGGCAAAAAATAAAGTCCGTTTAAAAAACAGGCCGACCTCGAATAAGGTTTTTTTTTTTTTTACCCGAGTCTGGCTCAAATTTGCAAAAACAAAAACTATTGTTTTCCCATTGTTTTGCTGTCATTTCACTATTATGTTGCTACTATTTTGTTTGTTTGGATATTGTATAACTCTTTTTTTTTGTTAATTTTACTACTATTTTAGAGGTACTTGCTTGTAAAGTTGCACCTATCTTAGTGTTATTAAGTATAAAAACTTTTTTTAATTTAGTTTCAATTTGTTGAAAAATATTTATTTTTAATGTTTTTAGTGTTTTTTATGTATAGCATTTTAAAAATTTTTTACATAAAAATAAATTAAAAAATTAATACGGGTGGGTCAAGGCAGGACCAGATTTTAGCATTTTTATCCTGGCCAATTTGGGAAAAAATTTAGATCAATTTTTCGCGTCGAGCCCAAGCCTATCAATCGGGCCTAAAATTTTGTTAGAGCTCGGCACAGCCCATGGACAAATCTAATTTTTAGTAATGTTTGCGTGGCATGAAGGGGCACACAGTGGACACAAAGACATGCTGTAGCGTCCCAAAATATCTATATATGCTTCTGCATTAATTAGACAAATATATGTTTGCTTGAGTGGTTAAGTTTTCTGGGTGTGTGTGGGAGGTTCTAAGTTCAAGCCTTACTTGGGTTAAATTTTGGTATTTTTATGAATAAAGCCTGAACTTGGTTCATTAGGCTTATATTTTATTATTTGTAAAATATGTTAGAATGAGCTTGCTGGTTTGGTGGTTAGTTGGAGTATTAAAATGTTGGAGGTCTTGTGTTTGAATTTTTGTGCAAGCAAGGGAATGTTTCTTTTTGCATGTGGCGTGTGGAGGGGTGGATGAGTTTGATTGGAATTGAGATGCTGATAGTGGAGCGTTCGGTGGAGAGAATGAAGGGAATGTGAGTTGAGGGTTATTAGAAAATCTAATTCTGATTATTCGATTTTTGTTTTGGCAAATTCGGCACCCTCCCTTAACTCTGCAAATTTTTTACCTTCAATTCCTCTTTTTCTTCCTGTCGAACCTCTGTTTCCTTCTATTGATTCCATTTTGTTTTTCACCTTTTCCACTCTACGTTAGCGCGCGGTTGGTAAGTGATGCTTTTTGCTTAATTTTATTTGTTCTTCTCGAATGATTACTAAGAGGAGTGTTTTCGTGTTTAGAAGGTCCGTGAAGTGGCTGTGATTCTCCAAACGGTGTCGACGAAGTGCGTTTTTGTCAGTGTCCGCTCAAAGGTAGGGGTTCCATTAAGATTGAGGTTTTGTCTGTTCGTAACTACTCATTTTAAGTGACTAATCTTAGACTTGGGATTATCGATTTTAGGTTCTGGAGTGCTCGGGATTGGGTTAGCAGCGAAAACGAACCAGGTGTGTACCCAGAAACACAGAAAACAAGAATCAACGAAAGCCAAAAAATGATTCTGTCGACGCCACACAGCGGTGTGGTAGGCCGTGTGCAAGGCTGTGAGCCACAACACGGCTGTGTGATCAACAAGTCAGGCCATGCGCAAGTGACACGGCCGTGTGATGGCTGAGCAAGGCCGTGTGCAACACACGAGCTTGAATTTTTGGGCCGTGTGGGCCCACACGGGTGAACCACACTGGCGTATGGGATTCTGGGCCAAGCCGTGTGAGCCCATTTTTCTGAAGTGATCTGTAAGGTTGCACAGGTCGCCCAAGTCGACTGTGGACCTACTGTAGGGTCGGTAAGCGTTGCTTAGACCCCTAAACAAGTATTTTGACTGTCTGATTTCTGTACTGAGCATGAACAGTGATATCTGAATTGATTGTATGATCTGATAGATTGCATATTAGCATGTCATATTTGTATGTTGCATTGCATGGGGGTTGGGTTGATATTTTGGAGGAAGTATTCTGAAAGGATCTTGAGCTTGATATCTGGCACCCCAACTGCAATTATTTGATTATGTTCCGCATTTCGGTACAACATGGTGTGTAGGGATGGGGGGGTCGATTTTATCCCCACATGGTGTGTAGGGTTAGACGGAGTTGGTGTGTAAAGGCTGGTGGATAGGATTCTGTTATTCTGTTCTGTTCTGCATGTTATATTTGAGATGGGTTAAGGCCCTAATTTGTATTTGATTCTGTATCTAAATGGGCTAAGGTCCACACCAATTCTGTAAAGGGCTTAGGCCCGTACTACATATAAATATATGACTGATTTCGGATATTATGCTGTGTATATTTTCTGTAGGGATTACACACTGAGTTTGCGAAAACTCACCCTTTTCTGTTTAATCTGTTCAAGTAATCCCCAGCATTAGGCGGATCGGTGCAGCGGAGGTCTCGATGGTGGTCACTCGTAAAATTTTGGACTGTTTTCCGCTATTTTTCCTATTCTGGTTATGTGTTGGAGGTTTTTGATGTAAATGTTTGGGACTTTGGACTTTTCTGGTTTTTAATTCAGTTTTTATTCTGTTGATGATTTGTTACTGATAAGCAAGATTTAGAATCCAATTTTCTCTAAAAGCAAACTTTTTTTTCTAAAATAAAATGTTTTCTTAAGCTCCCGCGTAAAAAAGATATGTTTTAAAGCAAATTAATGAGAACATGTTTTCCGAACTAAGTAAAAGATAATAACTGGAACGATTTTATTGTATCGATGCATTTTCAAAAACACTCTCATGTGACATCGCCAGATTCAGCCATAACGTCCAGTCCGAGTTTGAAGTGTTACATATGCTATTGTTGGATGGCAAGAAAATAGGAAAGAGTCATAAATAAATACTAATAATTTATTTAAACATAATTAAATAGTAATTAGTTATAAATAAATATTAAAATCTTAAAATTTAAATTCAAGATCCTAAATCTTAAAGACCCTAAACTCTAGATCTCATAATTATTAATATTTATTAATAATAGTTATAATTAATTAAAATTTAAATAAACTATTAGTATTTATTTATAAATTTTTCATAATTTTTTGTTTTATTTAATTATAAGATGTTGTGTTATTGTTTGTTGATATTACATGAAGCTCATGCTCTGATGATGTATCAAATATTTTTTACAAATATATCTAATACACACATTGGAAGCTAATTTAACATTTTTCGGGGTTTTTTTTTAATTTCAAAATTTTTAATTAAGTCAAAATAAATTTTATTATATAAAAAAATTAAGGAGGTAACAAAGACAGAAAACATCCCAAAATAACTATCATAATTAAAATATTTATATAAATTGAAGATAAAGAAAAAATGTACAACTTTACCAATAAATGGTAGGAAGAAGTGGGAATAGATTTTTTTTTCTCAAGTATTTAAATTTTGAAACTGACATTATTGAAAAGGCTTTATCTAAATATCATCCCTAATTTGAATAGGATTAAACTTAGACAGTAAAATAAATAACAACAACCATAATTATAGCAAAAGAAATTTACAATTTTTTTTTACTTTATTTAATTTGAAACACATATTAGATAAGTATGAAAACCCAAATAAATGAATCATCGAATTTGATTATTTGAACTAAACTGAAAAGGGGTTGTAAAAGTTAATTTGTGATTATGTTTAAAATTTAAAAGAGAATTTAAATGAATTATTGGAAAATAAAGATAGAAGAATTAAAACAAATCAATAATTATAATACTAACATTTGAATTTATCCTATTCACTAACAACACCTACTTCACAAATAAGATTACAATTACATAATTACTACTACATTTATATCATTGTTAACATACTATTAAGTAATTAGTATTTGTTGGTATAATGTATTAAGTTATGAAGGCTGATATTGCTGCTAATGTGTTTCAAAGTTCAACACGATTAGTTTAGTTAATAATTAAGTAGTTGAAAAAATAATAGAATATAACATATTTTTATTTAATTAACTTCAACTACTTAACTACTAACTAAATTATTTATAAACACTTTTAAACAGCAATATTAATACCAAACTGCCTTCATACCTCAATATAATGAATAAAATTTTAATAAGAAAAAGAAGAACAATCATTTGAGTATCATTCTTTCATTACCCTAATCCCCAAAAAAAAGCATCAATATATCAAAAAATCATTTGATTAAAAATGCATATTCACGAACATAAGGGTTTTTTTTTTCTTTGCTTATTCGATTATACCCAACCCTAAAAAGCTTGAAAGTTACAAACACAAATCTAGGGTACGTTTGGTTCATTGTAATGAAATATGGTTGTAATGGAATAGAGCTGTAATGGAATAGAACTGTAATCAGTAATTTAATTGTTTGGTTGAATGAAATGGTATAGAGTTGTAATAGTATTCTTGTATTTGGTTGAATGTAATTGATATTGTAATAATATAAGGAAAAAGACTTAAATGACCAAAATACCCTTAACATAATTTTTGTAGGTAGTTGATTATTGTTATTAAATTTTAATAAGATTATTGTTAAATATATTTTAATAAAAATAAAAATAAATAATTTAATCGTATTTTAACATAATTATTATTAAATACAATTTAATAAAATAATATATAATTTAATAACATTCTTAATATAATTATTAATAATATTTAATAATAATTTTAATATAATATTATTATTAAGAATATTTCAATACCTAATATATTCGCTTCAATCTAGCCTCTCACCTCTTCTCTTACAAAGAGGTCACAATCGCTAATATAAAAATGAGTTTCACATATAATATGATAATCCTCTAATAGCAATTTATTTTAATTGTCAATTTTAATAGAAGGCATATTTTTTATATTTTATTTTATCCGTTATAATAGTATGGTAACAACAATTAATTATAAAGTATACTCTTTAATCAATTAATTATTTATAACAATCTTTTGGTGAAATAAAAACATTCAAATTTTACATAAAAATTACTAAATTTTAGTAACACTAGTTCTTTTCATATGTGAAATAAAAAATCAAAACTCATAGTCCTTTGTTATTCAAAAACCATAATCCTTGATTTTATGTTATTCAAAAACTCATAGTTCTTTATGTTATTCAAAAACATGAAGAAAACTCGACATAAATACAGAAGGAACTGAGATCCGTAATCCCTTTGTCTCAAAAGCCATTCATCATTTTATGTTATTCAAAAACTCATAGTTCTTTATATTATTCTCGTATAAGAAATACGAACTTGACGACACAAAAGATAAATAATTAACGACATGCAAAAAAAAAATTAAAATCCAAATCCAAGTGGAACCATACTCTCAATTTACATAATTCGAAAAGTACATAAAAGAAGGATAGAAAATTGTTCATTATAGAAAATATATTATCAAGTGGATTATTACCCTTAAAGTTAGAGCTCTCTTCTTCATCTTGTTCATTATAGAAAGTTGTTTGAGCCTAGCTTTCACAGTCTCACCCAACGGAACATTGGGTACTTTCTTGGCATTTTGTAGCCATGGATGTTTTGCATACAATAGTTGGGATGATTTTTCATGCATAGAAAATATATATCAACATAAATAAAGTATGTAACATGTACACAAAAGGTTACCAAGCACTTCCTGTATTGTAAGACGCTACTTTGGATCAGGATTAAGCATTTTCTTTACAAGGTCCTTTGCATTGCCCGAAACCTTAGGCCATGGGTCCCTCTTAAAGGCAATAGCAGAGCGAATAATTGCTTGTGCCACCCCCTGCTCAGTCTCTATATGCAAACATGAGAAATGTAGTTTATATCTATTTTTTCAAAAGTAAAAGAGTAGATAGTGAACCATATGCAAAAGAATACATCAAACTCCTGATACATAATATTAAAGATAATTAAAAAGTTTTTTTTTTCTTTATGTCTCTCTTTTCTTTCTCCAAACTCTGGAAGCACACATTGTCTCTACATTTATCTCGAGATATAACCTTCATGATGTGAAAAAAAAAGGGAAAGTACTTGAAAATAGAAAGACAAACCTTCCCAGAATGGTGGCACACCACAAAGTAAAATATAGACGATAATTCCAACACTCCAGACATCAACCTCTAGGCCAAAATTATGTTTAAGAACCTCTGGAGCCATGTAATATGGGCTTCCCACTATCTCATTGAATAGTTCACCTGTTAAAAGAGGGCATTCTTAAGCTGTTTGAGCATAAATATAAAAAGGAGATAGATGAAGCATGGACCTATAGTTCTTAGAAAACAACCGCTTTAAGATAGAATGATTGTGTGTATGTAAAACCATGTTCCACAATGATCCAGCCTCATACTACAGTTGGAGATAACAAAGAAAAGGCCTTCTACTCACAAGCATCAGATCTTGGCATTCAGATGGCTAGAGATTTTTGTGCAGAAAGTTATGGCATTGAGTGAGCTCAACAAGCTAATCACATGGGTGTTTTGGTTCAAGCAGATAGGCTTATTAATGCTGGTGATGGGGATGACCAGAATGTGATTAAATATGCCCCTCAAAGGTTGGTGAAACAGACACTACCATCACTGGTTCCCCATCTCCAGCCTCTACTAAAAGGAAACAGATGAATGCAATTGTCTCTCTCCCTAATTTTATGGAATGCTCAGGAGGGCTAGCAATTAAAAACTAACAACAACAATAACAGTAACGTTTGGGTGCTATAGCCAATAGCCCCCTCGCTTGTGTTTGTGCTCCACAATATTTCATATAATACCATAACAACAGTGGAGCATCCGAACCGAAGTAGTAATCTCAAATTTAGGGGTAAAAAGGAACTATGAATGAACATATAATCAAAATCCATTCTACCTAACCAGTAGTAGCAGGAATCGGTGGTAGACATAGGAGCAGTCCTGACGAGTTGAGGCACATTTCCCATAGGATATGAACCATCTTGGCGCATAATATCCAAGTTAACTATAAAACAATCTATCAAAAAAACCTAGCTAATCGAAGTAACCAGAAAGATACATTAGACAACTTTGTATCAAAAACCAAGAAATAATTTAGACCGACTCATTTGACATTTTGAACTGATAATCCAAATTCCATATTCAATTGCATTCAATGTGACTATAAAATTTGAAACTAATAATAAGGAAAAGAAAATTGGATTTATTAGATTCTAACATTTAAGATGAGATCAACAAATCTGCAGACAAGTCCTTACAGACCATTTACTGAAAAAGCTGTGCTGCCCTTAAGGTATAACTGTTTTCCAGAACCCCTGGATTATTATTTTATCACATTACTAAGTCCATAAAACATTCCTCAAAGGTGCAATTTTGTAAGGGGTTGAAAAAGATGTTCAAAATAAAAAAACTCAAACAATGCAATATATAGTAATCAAAAACCTGACCAAAAACAGCTAATAGACATGGACAAGCCTTGTTTAGCTTAAATCCGAGATGGTGTTTCTGAGTGCACAGTATACCATTAGAAAATTTATAAAAGAGAATCATCGAAATGTTTTATTTGAATGGGAAACAAAAATTGCATAATAATATTGAACCAATTTTAGAAATATATAGAAAGATGAGATCATATAAACACATGACTATAATTATTTCTTCATTACAAGAAAAACATGAAATCAAGTCCTTACTTGCTTAATGACTCGCTTTATCATTGTGTCAACAATATCCCCAGCTTTAGAAACATACCTTGCAATCACTCGCTTGTTCATTGTGTCAATTGTATGTAAAGCTTCAGAAATCACTGCCTCCTTGCAATGTGCACCAATCAATATATTACTTATAACAAGAATTAAGCAAGGAAGGGATGATTTCTGATGTTGTAGATAACAACATTTGATCAATTACACATGCCATGAATTAAGCATAATTGGTAATAACAATATTGATCTAATGCCTTTCACCTTCAATTCCAAATAGGAGATCAAGAGCATCCTTTAACAAGAAAGATAACCAATGCAGTGCTAATACCACAATGTTGAGTTCCAAACCTCTTACTTCCATCATACTTAAAAACCCAACATCTTTATTAGCATTGTATTGTAAGCAATTACAAGAGAAATTTTAATTTGATTACAAAATCCATTAATCAAAGTGGAAAATTTTATAGCATCATGTTGAAGACCTAACTTCAGCATTTCCTCTAAACAGAAAACCCAAAATCAATTTGGCCTAATTGAAAAGAAAGCATTTAATCAAAATGATAAAAATACAATCGAAGCATCATCAACACTATCAAAGCGTGAAATTCTTACTTAACATCGGTGTGGGTAGCAATGGTGTTAAAGGAAGAGTGAAAAATAGAAAACTCCTTCCACCATTAACAAGTGAAAGAAGAATAAAGCTTACCCATACAGCGGCACTGCCAGAAAGACTTACATTCTCATCAATTGATTCCAGTGATAGGTTAGAATCGCTTAGGAGTGGTAAATGAAGTGTGGGTCTTTGGCCTTCAAGTTGATTTTCTTCCTTTAAAGTTGATTTGAGCGTGAGATTGTTGATGGCTAAGGAAAAAAAAAGTGAAACCGTTGAGAAATTTCAGTGTGAGGTTGTTTTCGGAAGGGAAAAAGAAGTTCATTCGGTGGAAAGGTTGGAATAGCCAATTCGACACCTCTTTCATTGAATGACTATTCAACAATTTTCATAATGAAGCTGTAATCGCCATTTGACATTTTATGCTTTCCAACGAACCAAAGCTCTGCTTTACTGGAGAAATTGGAACCGTCCTGTAATGACTTTACCATTACATTGAACTAAACGAAGCATTAAGATCTGAAAAGATGACAATGGTCACTAGTAATAATAGGGATAGCTAAATCCTACCCCTTAATAATTTCAAGCAAAGTGGGCCAATCCCACATTAATAATTTTGGTTTGGTCATTTTGAAAGTAGGAAATAGGGAGCTAAATCCTAAATTAGTTTGGGTTGAAAAGATAAAAGGATCCATAAACAATTAATGAGCTAGGAGAAGATACAAGCCCTGACGCATTGGGAAAGCGCGTGGACCTTTTGCTAGATTTGAGCTCCGCGGGTGTTAGGGCGGTTGTTGGGCTAGAGACCCATAATATTGCTACCCAGGTTCTTTCTAAAAATTCTGCTATTTCTGGTTTTTTCGCTTCTTTTACTTGATATGTTTCATGTAATTACATGGTGGGGGTTGGGGGTCACTTGCAAGCTTGAAATATTGAAGGTGTGAAGGTGCAACTTAATCTAGCTTTCGAAAGGCCTGAAGGAGCTGGACTACTGATGAATGAGGGAGTTCTTGATCTTGGAAAACACTCTGCAGTGATTTTCAAGGATAAAAATTCTCCTTTTTCGCATAGGTGTCCTATTAAACAAAATTTTGAATCCATGGGTGCAAGTTCTTCAAATGCTAAAAACAAGAAAATTGGTGGTAAAATTAATATTGGTCGTGGTGGTAGAAAATCGAATAATGCATTAAGGGGACAGGGGAATCGATTTAAATTCTTGAAAAATTCTTGAGTTCCCTAACCAAGTCTATGAAAACGGTGGCAAAACTCTTATCTGCCTTGGTGGCTGGAGAAGCAGAGATTGAAACGCAAGGTGTAGCAGGCCCAATTTTGAATGGGGATGAGGCCTCTCGACAGTGATGGTATGGTTCTAATTTTTTTATTTATTTTTCATGAATTTTACAATATTTTCTTGGAATTTTTGGGGGTGCTCTAACGTCAGATTTCCTTGAATTTTTAAAGAATATAACATGGATTATAAGCCTGATATTATTAGCCTGCTTGAGCCGGGAGTAAGTGGAGCCAAAGCGAACAACATTATAGCGGGGCTGGGGTTTTAGTATTCTCATAGAGTGGAGGAAATTTGATATTCCAGGGGTATTTGGCTTGGTTGGAAAGATTCCATTCAAGTTGAAGTGGCCTGTAGTCACCCTTAGTTCATTCTTACTCGCACTTAGTCTGGTTCTTCTTCACTTTCAGTTTTTATTTCTTTTGTGTACCAAAGTCGTAATCGACAGAAACACAAGGACCTTTGGAGGAATTATGTTTATCTATTTCACTTGGGCAAGTTCCTTAGATGGCTATCGACGATTTCAATACAATCTTATCCCTTAATGAAAAGAGTGGTAGGCTTTCTAATGGTAAAAGGTCCCCTTTTCGGTGATTTTGTTGACATGACCAAGTTGCTTGATTTAGGCTTTAGGGGTCCTCCCTTTACCTGGCATAGAGGTGGTCTTTTTGAGAGATTGGATCGTGCGTTGGGTAATGAAGCTTAGGTTCGTGAGTTTCCAAACTGTTTAGTTACCTTCATAAGATTAAGTCGAATCACAGACCTATCCTTCTATCCATTAATCCAGAGATTTCTTTGCCTTGGGAATGGCCTTTCTGGTTTTTTGCTGGGTGGATCGAGCATCTTGTGTAACACTCATAACCACTTCTATCGTCGGATCAGGTTTATAAAGTATTATCGTATAATTTAGAACAATCAATAATAGATAGCATCAAGTTTACCAAATTAATTAACAAAATTTCATAATAATCAAGATCGAAGTAAAACACACTCTTATGGGTTTTTTTTTATAAAAATACTCTTATGGCTTTTTAATCAAGCCTTCGAGGCCTTAAAAATAGTTTAAGAACAATTAGGGACCAGTTCAAAGCAAATTAGAAAGTTCAGAGAAAAAAATTGAAAATTTTCAAAATAAGGGTCACACGGCCGTGTGACATAGCCCAAGCTGTGTACCATTCAAAATACCCTCACACAGCCGTATTGAAGGTTGTGTGGTAGACTATGTTCAATTCGATGTTGGATTATATGACCGTCTCGTAGGCTGTGTGCCAGACCGTGCTCGAAACTATTTTGAGACACATAGCCATGTCGCAAGCTGTGTGTCAGCCCGATGAAATTTGCACTTAATACGTTTAGGGCACACGCTTGTATAGGTTGCCCGTATGTGACACAACCTTGTGACAGCTTGTGTCTCAAGCTGTGTGCCAAAAAAATGACCCAAAACTTGCTTATTTCATATCCAAATGCTTTGGTACCTAAACCAACTTTCAACAAATGAGTATAAGACTTGAAAAATGCATTTCAATGACACTCAAATCATGTCAAGACAATCAACCTAAAACCTAACCAATGTGTCATCAATGGCACCAATAAATGCTAGGAAGAAGTGGGAATAGATTTTTTTTCTCAAGTATTTGAATTTTGAAACTAACATTATTGAAAAGGCTTTATCTAAATATCATCCCTAATTTGAACAGGATTAAACTTAGACAATAAAATAAATAACAACTATAATTATAGCAAAAGAAATTACAATTTTTTTTTACTTTATTTAATTTGAAACAGAACAATGAATAATTAAATGAGCATGAAAAGAAAATATAATTATAGTAATAATAACGTTAAAATAATTACTTTAATAACAGAACGATAGTGATAAGCTAATAAATAAAAAAAATGATGATAGTAGTAACAATAATATTAAAATAATTAACAGAATAGCAAAAATGGCACAAAAAAGGACTTGATTGAACTTTAAAACATGAATTTGGGGTAAAAATTAGAAATAAATAAACTGGATTTTAAAAAAAGGATGCGGAAGGACCAATGCCTAAATGTGCAAAATCTGCAGGGGTCATATTGGAAAATATCCCCAAACCTTTTTTATGCGCATCGTTTAGGACCAAAATGAAACAACAAAGAAAAGTGCAGGGGTAAATTCAAAGGATAAAGGAAAACTAAAATTGGGACCAAATTGAAGACAACTTTAAAAGCGGAAGGATTGAGGGCGCAAATAGACCCTCAGTCCAAAAAAACGCGGATCCTAGGTAGGGTAGGGTCAGATTTCAGGTCAAACCCCTGAACGACACTATTTTGAGGCCACTAAAACAGGCCCTAAACGACGCCGTTTGCTGTGGCTTATAAAAGTCAAAATTTTTAAAACTTTATTCTTTTCGTGTTTTAAAAAAAAAGGGCAAAGGGGTTTTGGTTTCTCTCTAAGGTCCCGATTTTTGGTGATCGGACCACCGTCCATCTGTCGCCAGCGATCGCCGCATACGGTGGCCGAAGGTACAAAGTCGACCCCTTTTCAACCCTTTTTTAATTCCCTTTCTAACTCTAAACTTAGATTTAAGGATGAAAACCCTGAAAATGAAATGAAAAGAACCAACCACTCCCCTCGTAACCCCTCGTATGCCTACCTTGAAACCCGAAAGAAACTTCAAAGAGTTTCTAGGGTTTTCACGATGGAGGAGAACTCCGATGGTGGCCGAGGACGAAGGAAATGGTGAGTCTCCTTTATGTATTACTATTTTTTTTTGTGAGATATACATTAAAGAATCAAAAAGAAGAACAAATCACCTTCGATTTATCAGTCTTTGTTTTTCTATTGATATTCTGTGTATTCGTTTTCTATATTGATTTTTGTGTGTCCAAAGAAAAATACAATGAAATGGCTTTATAGCCGAATGATTACAACTCTTTTTATTTTTTGTTTTTGTTCTTTTGCTGCTATTGTTGTTGTTGTTGCTATTGTCACTGTCCTTTTTTTTTTTGCAGCTGCAGAGGCTAGCTGTGGCATGCAGTGGTGGTACGGGCGTGTTAACGTGGAGGCATGAGCGGCGGTGGCTTAGGGTTTCTGTGTTGTTTTCTAAAAATGTCGTAGGCTGGGGTAGGTTGGGCTATATTGGGCTAGGGCAATTTAGTTTGGGTTTAGGTTGGTTGGGTTTATTGTAATTAGGCCGCTTGGTTTGGGTTTAATTTAGTTGGGTTTGGGTTTTAGTTTTTTTGTTTGATTTTGGGTTAGTTTGCTTATGGGCCTTGGGATAAATTGGGCTCACACAATGGATGTAATAGATGCTATTGTGGTGAATGAAACCACAAAATAAAAGTTGCAATTGAATCCTGTGCATGTGTCGTCCTTCTCCAACTGTTTACAAATCTAAGTTTCATTGTCTGCCTATGGCAAAACATCCAATCGGTGACGATATCAATATCATTTACCAGTTCATGTTCCATCCCCAAGTAAGCACGTACATCTTCAAATACTAGAGCTTGAAATTCATGTCGTACTCTTTCCCTTCGAAATCACATGTGACTACCGGGATTCTTTCTCATCTTCATTCCACAATGGTAACATGCATTGCTAGATGTGATATTTGCTCAACAAAGCCTTGCCTCACTCACATTCAAATGTGAATATATATTTTTAATGGTTTTGATTATTGAATTCAAAACTATCAAATTCAAAACCTAATTGGAGATATGAAATTACATTGTAAATTGAAAAAAAATAAATTTAACCTTAAATAAATTCATAATTGTAAAACAATATCCACAAAATGATAAGAATAAAATAAATAATTTTAATTACCGCAAATTTAGGGGTTACCTTTTTTTTTAATGAACAAACTATCTAAATTAAACTAACATAGACAAAAATTTACTATTCTATCCATCTCAAAAATAAATAATAACTCTTCAGGAATGTCTTTGAACACTTGTATATCTATACTCCTTTCTGTAGCCATTTTGGCAATGCAATCTGTTGTTAGATTTGTAAAATAAATCTAAAATAAAACTTAATAAACCAAGATCTATCATGTCAAACCATCAAGAATAATTCAAGAACAAAAATAGATGCGAAAGCATACCTGAATCCATGAATTCCTTGAAGTTTTACCGAATTTTAGAAATTTGGTCTTCCAACTTAGCACACAAGAAATTCAGAGAATATTTGCTCTCTCTTTCCTAATGATGGGATATTAGAAAAGATATGTTGTGTATAATTTGGGGACCATAACCCTAATATTTATAACCTTGGCATATTAGTTTTAATCAAATTCTAATTAGCCCATCATTAATTAGAATTTGATTAGAACTCAATTACTAGAGTATCTATACATATTTGACCCATACTTTATTTAATAATTAAAGCCCCATAAAATTTAAACCAAATTAGATCACTTTTAATTTGGGCTAACTTATCATGATAGTAAATAATAACATGTAATTACCCTTATTATATATGTGATGTCCATATTTTCTAACAATCTCCCACTTAGACCACTTATATATTAATTACTCTATAATTACATGTCATTATATAACCTTAAGAGCTCACAATTTTACTATCATATGCAAAAAGTATTCTGAACAATCTCGTCCATTAATTATGTTAACATAGAACCAATGCGACTTTCATTACATATATCGTAACTAAATCCATCCATTATCACGTATATTAACACAACCAAATGACATAGATCAAGTATGAATGTGTAGCATGGAAATTACATGCAATATGATCTAAACATGTCTATTTCCAACTGGTCCTCCTTAGTGAGACCAAACCTTACAAAAATCAGAGTTTGAATTAACCAAATAAACTTTATTTCTACAGAAAATAAACTTAATATCTTTAAACTGAAATAACTGAAAATATGTTTATAACATAAAGGTATATAAAAATACAAACCCCCACTAAAACCAAATATCCTTAAATGATATTACACCCATATGAGCATTGTGCTCATGAAAAAACTTAGGTGTAGTCCCTTAGTAAGAAGATCCGCAATCATGGAGTTTTTCTTAATATGCTTTATAGGCACCTAACAATTCTGAACTTTTACTTTAACAACCAGGAACTTAAAGTCTATGTGTTTTGACTTTGATGTGCTCCTGTTGCTATTGCAATAAAAGACTGCAATTTGTTTTCATAATTGGCACCTTGGCATCTTAGTGACAAAATCTTGTATCCATATTCCATCAAAATCAGACTCTATATACTTGATGATCTCTAACTTATTAGACCTCCAATATGTGAGCATGTAATCTTTTGTCCTCTAAAAATACCTTATAACCCTCTTAGATGCTATCCAATGGTCTAAACTAGGGTTACTTAAAATATCTGCCTAACATCCGAATAGTGTACACAATACTCCAATGTATACAAGCCTGAACGTACATTAGACTTTCCACTGCTAAAATGTAAAAAATCTAATGCATTTTCGTAATCTCAAAATCATTCTTAGGGCATTGATTGAGGCTATATTTATTATTGACAAGCAGTATGTCATTAACATATAAAACCAAATATAGAACCTTACTCCCACTAAACTTATGATATATACGATTATCAATAAAATTCATCTCTAAACTGAATAAGATAATCATTTGGTAAAATTTGTAATATTATTGACGAGAAGTTTGCTTAAGCCAATAGATGAAGTTCTTTACAAATCATTAACTTTACATCATTAGACACAAAGCTTTCTAATTTCACCATATAAATGTATGATCAATATTACCATTGAGAAACCATTAACTTAATATTCATCTAATGTAGCTTAATGTCAAAATATTCCACTAAAGCTATTATAACCATTTCTCTAGTGGACCTTTTTAATGACATTCATTCTTGAGGTTGTTGAGTTTATTCTTCTAGAACAATTACCTCATCTTGAATAAGGAGTTGTTCAATATTGTCTTATCAAGGTTATAGATTCACTTCTTAATCAATAATAGGTATGAGAACCTAAACATCATCAAAAGTGATAGTAGGAAATGAGTTAGAATTCAATTCCTCATTAAAAGCAATGTCTCTAACATTATTTCTCCCTCCAAACTCAACATCCTAAAAGAATGTTGCAATTCTCGTCTCAAAAATATTCCTAATTGTGGGATCATAAAACTCATAGCCCTTAGATCGCTCAGAATTTCCTTAACCCTTAACTTTATAGACATCAGAAGTCAGAAGTGATGTCATTTCAACCTTATCATTTTTAGCAAAACGTTTCTCATTTTCATCAAAGAAACCTTGGCCTGAGTATTCTTTTCAGATTCTTTGCCCCTAAAGGCTTCTAAAATGTTGTACTTCATGATCATTAGACTCATGCAATTTGAACGATCCCACCTCTCAAAATCACTTTTAACATAAGGGTTGTTCTCCCCCTATTGCAATGTCTATGTTCATACAACCAAACACTATAAGTAAGTGCTTTTTCCATTCTTTGAAATTAGTCCCATTAAGCATGGGTATAGAATTTATATTAGTAGATATTGTGGTAGTAGAAGATGAATTAGCTGAATATAGAACAAAAAATAAATAAAAATAAGCTCACATCAATATTCATAAGTAAATAATAAATTTAGGATAATGTCTAATCCCATCTCAAGGTACCAAACACAACATTAATATCAAGTCTTTGGATAGTAATATTAACAGTAAGCGGTACTTTTGTTGTGGCAATCAAACATTGACAATAAATTATGTCAAACAATGAATTAATCTTTGGACTAACATATTTCTCACATAAAATACCTTATAATTGTTACACATTTATCACCACAGATGTCGTTGAAATTCTGCCAAATATTAACTTACCTTGGGTCAATTAATAAACGCATGGATCACAAAAACATATAATCATCTTGATATTTTAAATAAACTAATCTACGCAAAAGAGGTCACTTTGGTGGCATTTTGTTTCAACTAATCTATTTAAAATATTAGACATCCTTAATTAAAACCTAAAGCCAAAATCTAAATTTATTTGTTTCAAAATATTTCTTTTAATTTCATCTTTCAATCAAATTATAAGATAATAGTATATATATGTATATATATTTATCCCAAAACAACATACAATGATGTTGGCAAATATAATAATAGTTGAATAAATCATAAACCATAAACAACAACACATAAGACTTCAAATTTAAACCAAAATGATTTGAATAAAGGTAAACCTCACCTCAATATATCGGATACTCCATTAATATTTTATCTTTAAACAAAATATTAACTTGTAAGTGATATATTGGTGTAATAATCAAATATTGACAATAATAACATATCAAACCATAAATCTTCCTTTGGACCAATTTATTGCTTACATGTAAAACCGTTTATTACCATAGTTGCACACATTATATTATTAACCTTTATTTAGGTCGATCAATATTAACATAACTTAACATGCACACAACCTTTTATATTTTAAAACAAAATAATTTATGAAAAAAATTACTTTGGTAACTTATTGCTTCAATTAAGTTGTTTTAATATATATATATATATATATATATATATATATATATAAACACACCAATATTCAAATTTAAAATTTATCCAATAGTCAAATGTCAAAACTATTTTTTTTATTACTTTATAGACTCCAAAATAACCCAAAATAAGGTTGTCTTAATAATGCAATAAAAAATCGAAAACCTTAATATTTGACTTTCTTTTTTATTCTAAAACCATATATATCAAAACCAAACAGAAATAATGTAGTGGTTCAAAGCCAAATAATTAATAAGCACATGTATTCATAATTTTGGCATGGATAAAAACACCAAAGCAATTCACGTATATACATGTATTCATAATCAAATAAAAAAACTTACCTTGAATTTACCATGTAAATCCAAAGTTGTATTTACGATTAAACAGATATTCACATGAATACTTCAAAAATATTTTCAACCAATAAATCTAAAAAAAAAAAATCATAATAGTTGGCATATCCCACAATTCACACAAACTATAATCATGCATTAATCCTCAAAATCATTGATATGCATATAATATATATACAAACAATATATATACACGCAATTATAATAATATAAAAATAATCTGACTTGCCTTACATATTTCATGTAAACTCAAATTTATATTCATGACTAAAGACTTTATTATAAAATTTCTTTATACACACAAATACTTTAAAAAAATCCATAACCACTAAATATAAAAAGAATCTCAAATTATATAAAAGCATTTATATGCGCAACTACTTATGAAAATTCATAGCTAGCATATTTTTAAAAAAATCCCAAATATTTTAATTTTAGTCGAGTTCCATAAGGACTAAAACTTATATAAAATAATTATAGTAGAAACCAAAAGTAATCATTCGTATATATGAATTGAATTCAATGGTGAATATAATTCATCATGAATAAAGATAAAAGATGACAATTCCATATACATTCAACCACAAACAAAACATTTAAAACAAATGGTGCAAAAAAAAATAAATCTTAACAACATTCATTTATTCGATTATCAAATTAATTAACTTTCAAAACCAACTATATAGCCCAATTGGAATTCTTCAATTGCAAAAATTTGTAAGTCTATAACTTTAATTTAATAATGACTTTAACCAAAATTTATAAAATAATTTTGTGAAAGAAGAGAAAGAAATCTCACAAATCAATTTTTATCAATTGATTATAAATAAATAAATAAACCTTCATCTTTCGAATAGTATTTGCAAATATTAAACTGGATTATATTTATAAAACCTTAAAACTTTATTTAAAAAATCAAAACCCAAAATTTATCAAGAATCTCAAAGATTCAACATAGTATATAATTAAAATATCAAATCCATAAAATTAAAAAAGAAAAACAAATCAATCCAAAATTAATAAATAATCAAATCATTCTCAATAATTCAACATGACAAAGATCTGATACCACTTGTTAGATTTGTAAAATAAATATAAAATAAAACTTAATAAGCCATGATCTATCATGTCAAATATAACAGCCCGATTTAGACCCTAATTGGAACGGTGGTTTCGGGACCAAGAATTCGAGTCAAAAAAATATTTTAAAATTATTTTCTGTGTTTATTTTGTATGAATTTATATCTGTGAAATTTTTGTGATTTAATTTTGTCGTTTAGGTTCCGATTGAATAAAAGGACTTAATCGCGTCTAATGCAAAGTTTGCATGCTAATTATTGAAGTGCCTAATTGCCTTGTTCTTTTAATATGAGGTATTTATTATGCAATTATACCCTTGAATTTTGCATGACACATTCGGCCATTAGCTAGTGGGATATGAATAATTTAAACTAAGGCTAAATAGGTAAATTATGTAATAATAATATGTTTATAATAAAACATAAAAGATTAAAATGGTTCATAATTTTTGTTCATGACCGAAACATAAACAACAAAAGAAAATAAAAGAAACTTAGGGTTCGGCACTTTCAAGCTTGATTCAAGGTAAGTTCTAGCTCAATTTTTGATCATTTCTACGTTTTTAAGATCGTTGCTTAGTAATCTTCAAGACCCATGCTTTAATTTTTGACTTTGGTGAATATTTTGAATTATGCCATTATTGAGAGCTTGTGATTTTTATTGTTTGATGATGAAAAATGAAAGATATGTTTTAGATTAACATATTTTGTATTGGAGTTTTTGATGATTTTGAGTAATTAGGACTAAATTGCAAAAATAATAATTTAAGGGACTAAAATGTGAAATAAATAAAATATATGGACTTGTATGGTAATCGGTAAAATTTGACCCAACATAAGTATAGGAAAATTTTGTGTATTTAGTGTTTTTTGCAATAGGGACTAAATTGTAAAAATTGTAAATGTTAGGGTAAAATGGTAATTTTCCCATTTATGTGTTTTTGGACTAAATTGAATGAAAATATGTTTGAATGAGCTTAATTTGAACATGTTTAGATCAAGAACCAAAGAAATCGGATTTGGATCGGGGAAAAACGAAAGTTGTCGACTAGCAGTCCCGTTTCGTTTTACAACGTCCGAGGTAATTTTATAAGCAAATAGATGTACTAAACTTTAATTAAATGCAAATTTTATATGCTAAAATGAAATATATCAGTTATTATGTGTAAATGTCGAATGTGTATAAGCAAGGTAACTATGTTCAAGCAATCGTTTCAATTCAGCTACGATGTCTGGAAGCCTCGTATGAATTGTAGGAATAGTTAGGATACATATGTCATGACATAGGATTCCGATATCTGTGTGTGAGTAAGACCATGGCATCGTTATTTGATTCTGACATGTGTTCACGAGTAAGACCCTATCAGGGACAGTGGCATCGATTTGTGAATACATGTAAGACCACGTCTGGGACATTGGCATTGTACGTTATGTGTGATCATCTGAGTGTCCTTCCCAATTTCGAATGATTCACCGGGCAAGGGTAAATTGTGTACAAGTGTGTCATATGAGTTAGAAAGATCAGGTATGAATTAGTTTGTCGACTATTAATGATAAGGTAAGTTTGTATTTTATATTAGATTCATTCATGTGCAATCGATGACAATGAATTTAAGTAAGGTTTATATGTGTATTCAGCTTTATGATTATATAAGTTGAGTATCATGAAATGATTCGTAATTATGTGCAAGTGTGTGTTTATGTGTAATTGGCTTAGTTGGTGATATACATATAAATGTATGATACTAAGTTATGATTTTCGAGCTTATGTATAAAAATATGTGTCGGCATGATTATATTATAACTAGTTGTTTTGGGAAGTTGATTATTAATATGTTAAATTGGTCAGGTGAGTATTCGACCAAGTAAGAAGTGTAACAACAACTTGTGATATTATGATTCTTGAACTTGTGTACAAAAGTATATGTGTATTTGTTAGGGTAAAGACAAATTGGTTGGAAAGTTGAATGATAATAAGACAATTTGGTTATTTGACTATTCGGCTAAGACAATGTTCTTGTGCGGATGTATACATGTGGGTATATTTACAAGCTATAAGTTGAGATTAAATGGTATATAGTTACTATAATATTGGTTAGCTTAATTGAGTTGAATACCTTGTCAGGTCAATTATTTGCTTATGACTTACTAAGCTATAGTAGCTTACTATGTGTATATTTGTTTCTGTTTTATAGATTTTGGAAATCAAGTTACAAGCTTGGGGATTATCGGCGAAGCACATCACACTATCTACTATTTTGGGTACCTTTATAAGTTAAATTCGAATTATGGCATGTATAGGCTAAAGTGTGCTTTGGAATGATAAACTTTAGTTGTGTATAAAGCCATGCGAAAATGGCTAATTAATATGTTTGAATTTAATTATGCTAGGCATGGTCTATGTTAATTATGATTTTAAGTTGCATGCTGTGTATGCTTAATTCGTGAGGTAAATGTTAAATGTTTGGATAATGAGAAGTGGCTTTGAAAGGTTTGGGGTTGATTCGACTATGATAATCCATAGATTAAACATGCTCATGAACTTAGTAAACATGTTTTTAATAAGGTAATATTTATGGATTGGTGTCTTTGGATTCAAGATTAGGTTCGAAAAGGGCTAAAGCTCATAGTGATATATTATCTATACTTAGAATGTAAATGTTCGAATGGTGTGTGGATAATTGTTTTCATAATTAGATATTGATCAATATGAATGATGTGTATTGTTCAATTGTATTTCGGCACTATGTTCATGAAAATTTAGAAATGGTTATATACGATTATTTAGTAGGAAATGTAATATATGAAATGGACATATCATATGTTTGGATTTAATTAAGGTATTGTATGTGCACTTACATCTAAATATGATTGCGGTAGTGATGGTGTGATACGCATGAATTTAGTAATGCATACTACCATATCAACCATATAGAAATATATATATTTTAATCTTTATAAGTGTGATTATATATGTAAACGTAATAGTCATATATAAGTTTACAAATTGGTATAAATAATTTATATTGGTCGAATAGACTAGAAAATGAAATGAGTTTATTTATAATCGAAAGTTGATATTACTTGGTAGTAATGTGTGATAGATATATATATTTGAGGATCGTATAGATTATTATTATACTAGTGCCGCATACATGAAATTGTAGTTGTATTTTGTTTATTATTATTACATGTGAACGATATGCCCAAATATATTAATGATATGAAATGCTCAAATTAAGAGTTGTAAAAGCTTATGATTTAACTCTTAGTCAATTTTCGAGACATATTCATGTGATTTTAAAAATGTTTTATTTATTTGTTCGGAATTGTGTTTTATTCTATAATGCCTTATGACTCTGTTCCGGTGACGAATACGGGTTAGAGGTGTTACATCAAACCATCAAGAATAAATCAAGAACAAAATTAGATTGTAACACCCCAAACCCGGCCTAAACGTTACGACCGAATCCGACGTGTCACATCGAAGTGCCTTCTAAAACTTGAACTTGTTGGTGAAAACCGTTTTTTAAGTTAAAACCCATTTAGTTTTTATTGCTTGAGAAAACTCGGTAAATTTCATTTTTACATCTGAAATTAACTTATCAAAACATTTGTTATCTTTGATTTCCTAATCCGAATAAAATTGTGGAAGCTTCTCTAGTTGAAAACCTTAAGGTAAAAAAAATTATAGGTTTTTCTTCGAAAATGTTATCATTTTGAAAATTCGATGTTCCTATTCTAGCAGTTTAAAATACGAAATAAAAAACCCAATAAAAGTTAAAAATCCCCCAAATGGCCTTATTACATAATCAGAAACCCAATATGAAATTTAAATAGATAAAGTCAAGTTGCAAATCCACTGCAATTGTGTGGCCATCTCTGAGTCCCTCGCGACTCCAAATCATCTAAGGTTGGGGATTACCTATGCAGTTAAAAGAAATGGTGAGTTTACAAAAACTCAGTGTGTAATCCCATAATAACAAACAGTCGAACTGTAATATCCTGATTTTGGGCCTAGTCGGAATAGTGGTTTTGTGACCACAAAATCCGAGATAGAAATAATTATTTTATAATTATTTTGATGTTTATGATATGATTGCATGATTGTGTGAAAATTTCGTGATGAAATCCTATGCCTAAAGTGGTTAAATTGAAATTAGGGACTAAATCGAATAATTTGCAAAACTTGCATTCTAGAAGTTTCTAGTATGAAATTGTTTTGAAATATTAATTAGGAGGACTTAAATAGAAATTTTACCAATTTCTAAGTTTATGGACAAAAATTGGACATGGATGGAATTTTTGGAAAGTTTAGTAGTAAGGGCATTTTGGTCATTTAGGGGTAAAATGAATTAAAATACAAAATTAAAAGCCAATTTTTCTCATCTTCTTCACCATGGCCGAATATAGCAAGGAGAAACCATGGCTAGGGTTTTTCAAGCTTCCAAGCTCGATTGTAAGTCCATTCTAGCCCCGTTTTTCAAGTTCTTTACGTTTTTAGAGTCCCTGAGCTTTCGATTTAGCTTATGCTAGCAATAATTTAACCTAGGGTTTATATTTGGAAAAATACCCATAGGTGAAATTTGTGTATTTTGGTGTTTTATGATAGAATATGAGGTTTTAATTTATGTTAGACAACTTGTGCTACTCGGTTTTAAGTGAAAACGAGCAAAAGTGCTTAATCGGTAAAAATACCTAATAGTCATAAGTACATGTTAGAGTGAGAATTTGATGTTGCCATAGAAGGGAAAAATGATCAGCATGCCATAAAACATAAGAAAATAGGCTGAATTTTAATTTACGAGCTTTGGGGAAAAAGTGTAAATATGCAAAAGTTTAGGGGGCAAAATTGTAATTTTTTCAAAATATGATTTTGGGTCAATTTGAATAATGTGAGTCCTAATTAGACTATTTTTTAAATGATAGAGCAAGGAAAACTGAAATTCGGGCTAAAATGGGGAAAATACCAAGTTGTGGACGAAATGGTAAAAGTAGCCATTTTCGCATACTAGGTAAGTTCATATGTAAATGTTGGTAACATAGTTATTATTTTAAATGTTTTTATGTTATTTAAATGATATGATAATTATTATGAAATATTATACTCGTGATAATTGTTTGATAATATGTCAAATTATGTGATATACTTGGAAAATGTGAAATACTACCGAGAGTATCAGATCGGTATTCCGTAGAAGATGGTTGAGACACATGATTGGGAAAAAGGTCCCGTTGAACCTTAGGAATGGATTAGGATACAAGTGACATGTCACTGGGATATTTGGGCATCCGAACTCGTTGAGTTGAGTCCGAGTTCACTTATGGATGCGAATGTCCGAACTCGTTGAGTTGAGTCCGAGTTCGTGAAATGTAACTAGGCGTCCGAGCTCGTTGAGTTGAGTCCGAGTTCACTTATGGATGCGAATGCCTGAGCTCGTTGAGTTGAGTCCGAGTTCGCTTATGGGCGGGTTACATAGTAGCTTGGCTACATATGTGGCACTTATGTGCAAACTTTCCATGTATCCGAATTATATTCCGATGTGTTCAACGGGTAAAGTTCTACTCAAATGGAGGAATACTCAAGATGAAAGGGACGTATTGGTAAGTGTTGTGAAATGGATACTTTGAACAGGTATGTACTTAACCCTCGGGTTGAAAAATCGATATAACAACAATATGGTAAGATGATAAATGAAAATATGATATGAATGTCTTGGTGATGATTATGCAAATGATGTTTTATGTTTGCTTATATGGTTATGTTACTTGCTATTTGCATGTGAACTTACTAAGCATTTATGCTTACTCCTCCTTTTCATTCCTTGTAGTGTTGACAAGCCAGCTCGGAAATCGAGAACGGTCTGAGGCACGCTCACACTATCCGTATACCATCTTAGCATAATGGCTTGTATATTTTGAGTATGGCATGTATAGCATTATAATCATTTTGTATATATGGTCTTATGATATGGTTATTGAGTAGTATAAAAATGCTTGGTAATGATTAGCCATTGGAATGGCTAACTATGATCATATTTGGTGTTATGTATGTCAAATTGCTAGTTAATCCATGGAAACCATGAAATAGGTAAAATTTAGCATAAAATAGATTCGGACAATGAGAGTGACGTGAATTTGAAAAATCATTAAAAATAGTATAGATATAATTAGATGATGAATAAAACATGAAATTGAAGAATTATGAGTCTATTTTCATATGGAAGAAACGAAACAGGTATATGAGTTATATTTTATGAGATGTTTAAATTTTTGTGAAACAGGGCAGAGAGCGATTTCTGGATCCCTGCATTCGAATTTGGAAATTCACCATAAATTTTATTAAAATAATTAGAAGTCATAATTTATATGTACAGATTTCTTATTGAGTCTAGTTTTAATAGAAACAAACTTCATAGTCATTGAAATTCGAGATATTTGATTCATAATACACAGAGGTCAGAGCAGTCGAACCCTGAAACAGGAGAGACTTTAACTAATAAACTGTACTAATTGGCCTAGCCAAAAATTCTATAAAAAAATTAGTAAATAGATATATGAGTCTAGTTTCAAGGAAAATTTATGGAATTGTATTTTGAGTTTCAGAACTCGAGATATGAATTTTTAAGCGATGTGACGCATGATTAGCCACTTGTCTGGAATTTCTAAAATTAAATTGTTTGAGCTGTTTAAGCAATGAATTAAGTCTGTTAACACCTCGTATTCGACTCCAGCGACGGTCTCGGGTACGGGGCGTTACACGAACATACAGAGAGTGAATACATTCTGGGCCTAAGCCCATATTAGTAATAGTAAGTAGTCTGGGCCTAAGCCCATCTTAATATAGAAGTAGTCATATATATATATTCGGGCCTTAACCCATTACAATAACAGTAAACCATATACAAGTCTTACCCAATCTAGCCTCTACACTCCATCTCCGTACCAGCCCTACACTTCATGTGGGGATATAATCAACCCACCCATCCCTACACTCCAAAATAGCACTCGGTTGCATGCACTAATGAGATTTGCAAAGAGAGTGCCAATTATAATAGGCTTAAAGCCATCAGTAATTTGCAGCAGAGCTGCCAGTACAGTACACTTCCTCTAATCATATAAAAATCCCACCCCCATGCAATGGATCATGCCACATGTCATATCATATCATAGAATCATACATGTATCCATTACAGTTTAATTAGCAAGCTAAAATACAGTCACACTTGTACATATTTATAAATACTTCACATGGGGCAAAATAGTCAATTTACCATGTAGGGGCATTTCATTCATTTTACCCTATAGAGGTATTTCGGTAATTTCACAAATCTAAGGTATTTTGGTAATTTTACACTACAAGGGTATTTCAGTAATTTTGCACTACAGGGGTATTTCGATAATTTTGCACTACAGGGGTCTTAACGACCCAAAAGAAGATCCATTGTCACCTCGCACGACTAAAATAACCTAAACAAACATAACGGTGCAGATGGGCCTAAGGCCCGTTATCCGGCCCAAATGGGACCCACATGCTCATTCGGCCTGTTAAGCCCTAAATCAACCTTAGCCATGTAAAACGACACAGCCAGGTTCAATATTTCCACATATCCATGACAAAGGCCCGTGTGAGGCTGATAAACCGTAATTTATACATATTTTTACCCCATGCTTAGCGCATTTTTCCTTAGAATAGGTGAATTCGATGCTCCTAATACCTTAATTTCATGTTTTACAGTTAGGTGAGCTTAGGAGAGCGAAAGGAACAAGAAACGGGCCAAAAATGGAGAAAATGGGCCAACGTACGAAATCAACACGGCCTGGACTTCCTCACACGGGCAGACCACACGGCCGTGTCAATTTGGCAGAATCGAAGCACGACTCACACGGGTAGACCACACAGCCGTGCCATTCTAACAGGCTTGACCACAGCCTGAAGTAATTGTACACGAGCGTGTCACACGCGGGCGTGTCCCGCTAACCCAAGTTGAGTCCAATTCGGAAAAGGCTAATTTTGAGGGCTTTTAGGCATTCTAAAGCCTATAAATACACCTTAAAGGAGGAGAAAAGGGAGACACACAGAGGAGGGAGCAAGGAATTGCTTTAGAAAAACCGATTGATCCATCTCAGAAGCCGGATTCACTGTCAAGAAGGAAGTTCTCCCCTCAATTCCCCTTCAGGAGTTTTGGGTTTTCTTTATATTTTGTATTCATTATTCTTCAGAGATGTTTTCCCTTTTAGTTATGAACTAAATCCCCTAAATACCTAAGGGGGATGAAACATAAGACAAATCTTGTTATTATTTTCTGAATTGTATGATAAATATTTGACTTGTTCTTAATTATGTGTTCTTAATTCTTGTTTTGATATTCCAGGATATTGATTCAAGTTAAGCTCTTATGCAGAGGAGGAATAGACCCTGTTTAAGAGTACATTTGTCATAATTAAGCGTAGTTGATTGCGCGCCTAGAGATAGGGTGACAAGATTTTACCAGAATAGGGTGAAACCTAATAAGGGGATCCATAGATCGAGTTAATGCAACCCTAGGAAGTTAATTAGAAAGAGATTTCAATTATTCAACCTAGGGTTAGACGTTGTTAGTCTTGAGAGAGATAATAATATAACTTAGGGATTTCTACGGATCAAGTCAAATGAATAAATTGTCCGATTCGGAGCTAGAATAACAAGTAAAGTCTATGTGAATTCTTCCTTGGGTATTGTCTTAATTCAATCATTTTCCAAAAGTAATCCCCCAATTCAATTTTCTGTGAATTCTTAGTTTATTTAATTAGTTAGTTAAAACAAACCCCTTATTCCTAGGCTAGATAATGAAAAGACAGTCATTACTAGTCCTTTTAGTTCCTTTGGGTTCGACAATCCGGTCTTGCTAAAACTACACTACTGTTCGATAGGTACACTTGCCTACATCGTGATAATAGTTAGTTTCAAGAACGATTAATTATAAATATTTAAAATCTGTCACAAAATAACACGATCAAGTTTTTGGCGCCGTTGCCGAGGAACTAAGATATTAGGAACACTAAATTCTTATTACTTTAGCCATTTATTTTCCTTGCATGTTAATTTTATTATTATTATTATTATTATTATTAATTTACTTTTTCTTTCTCTTGGCAGGTTTTTATAGTTTATGACTAGAAGAAACCCGTCAGGACCACTACCTTTTGACGAAGAAATCGATCGCACAGTTCGCAGAAACCAAAGAGAAATAAGGCGAATCCTAAGATACATAGAGAAAGAGAAAGAGGACGATATACAGGCCACAACCGAGGAGATGACTAAAAATCAGGAAAATTTGATACCTCCTGTGATTGCTGTTAATCCAGTAAATTAGAATCCTGCTCCACGCACTATGTATGATTATGCTAAACCTTCTTTAACAGGAAATGAGTCAAGTATAGTTAGACCTGCTATTGCTGCGAATAATTTTGAACTAAAACCTAACACTATTCAAATGATACAACAATTTGTTCAGTTTGATGGTTTACAGGATTAGGATCCAAACACTCACTTGGCAAATTTCCTAAAATTCTGCGATACATTTAAAATTAATGGCATTTCTGATGATGCCATTCGTCTTCAGTTATTCCCTTTTTCATTGAGGAACAAAGCTAAACAGTGGTTGAGCTCGTTACCACGAGGGTCAATTACTACTTGGGAACAAATGACTGAAAAGTTCTTATTAAAATATTTTTCGCCGGCTAAAACGGCTAAATTACGTAATGATATCTCTTCTTTTGTACAGATGGATTTAGAGACACTCTACGATGCATGGGAGAGATACAAAGATCTTTTGCGAAGATGCCCTCACCATGGGTTACCACTCTGGTTACAGGTTCAAGCCTTTCATAATGGCCTGAATCCTTCGACTTGACAAATGGTTGACGCAGCTGCTGGTGGAACCATCAACAATAAAACACCTGAAGCTGCCTATGAATTTATAGAGGAGATGTCACTGAATAACTATCAGTGGCAAGTCATGAGGACAAAACCAACGAAAACAGCCGGTGTTTATAACGTCGACTCAGTCACCATGCTCTTTAATCAGGTAGAACTCTTGAATAAGAAAATTGATGGTTTTCTTAGTTCTTCACAGGTTCACCCAGTAATGCAATGCGAAGCAAATGGAGGTGGATCGAGCAGTTTAGAATACCCGCCATATGGTCACAACATGGACAACGAGCAGTTCAATTACATGGGTTGGAGGAACCACCCAAATTTCTCATGGGGAGGCCAAGGCAATCAGAGACCCCTTCCAGGCTTCCAACAACCACCCTACTAACAAGAGAAGAAGCCGAACCTTGAGGAGATGCTCACAAAGTTTATAACGGTGTCTGAGATAGCACTTAAGAATCAACAAGCATCGATCCAAGGGCTCAAAACTCAGATTGGACAGCTTGCCTAGTTGATTTCTGAACGACTACAAGGTAGCTTGCCAAGCAACACAGAATCTAATCCAAGGCAGCAACTCAACGAGATTACTAGTCAAGATGAGGAAAGGTTAGTCACACCTGAACCAAAACCAAGGCAAGATACTGAGATAAGCAAAGGTAAAGGTGATGTATACCCCAAAGAACAGGAACCTGTAAGTACAGAATACAAACCTCATGTGCCATACCCTAATGTGACAAGGAAAGATCGCTCAGACGAACAATTTGGTAAATTCCTGAAACTCGTAAAAAAATTACATATTAACTTACCGTTTATTGAAGCTCTATCACAGATGCCAAATGCAGTAAAATTTTTAATGGAGATTTTAGCAAATAAGCGGAAGCTGGACGAGGCTTCGCATGTGGAGCTAAACGCAGTTTGCTCAGCTATTCTACAGAATAAGCTACCCAACAAATTCAAAGATCTAGGGAGTTTTACAATTCCTTGCTTAATTGGTAGTTTAGATGTTAATAATGCATTAGCTGATTTAGGGGCTAGTATTAATGTCATACCCTACAAAATGTTCAAACAATTAGGTCTTCAGAAACCCAAACAGACTAGGATGAGCATACAATTAGCAGATAAAACTATAAGATTTCCTAGGGGTATTATTGAAGATGTGCTAGTTAAAATCGATAAATTTATATTTCCCGTTGACTTTATTGTTCTAGACATAGAGGAGGATAGCAACACTCCTTTGATTTTAGGAAGGCCCTTTTTAGCAATTACTAGAACGATTATTGATGTTGGTAAAAATGAGCTCACACTTCATGTGGGGGACGAAACAATCACCCTTCAAGCTCGCAATTCTAGCAACACATTGGAAATTGAAGGTGATCGTCTAAACCATTCTACTAAAACTGACAATATGGTGCAACCTACTTTGTAGGAAATGAGTCTGAAGGAAGTACATGAGCCATTCCCAAGCAATAGTAAAGGACCTATTCATGAAGATCAAAGGCTACAAATCGAGGAGCTAGACAAATGGTGGACGCATAAACTGAGAACACCCGATAAACCAAAACTACGCCAGAACGAGCTCAATACCTTCCCAAATCAACTTAAGGTTGGAGATAAAATTTTATTAGAAGCCGCAGACCCTCACATTGTCACTACCAAACCGAATGAAGAAGTCCCTCTTACGGTACTTAACATTTTCCCATTCAGTGCAGTCGAGGTAAGTCATCCCAAGTTCGGCACTTTTAAGGTAAACAATACTCGTCTAAAACCTTATCTTGGTGAGATTGATAGTAGGAATGAGGAGTATAAACTACTCGAACCACCATGGCCATTCAATGGAGAGGTAAGTCGAGCTTAGACTATAAATAAGCACTTCTCGGGAGGAAACCTGAACACTAAAAATATTAATTTCTTTAAATTTTAGTATTTAACACCTAACTTACTAATGGAGATCTTGAATACAGGTTTTTCACACAGACACGGCCAGGCACACGGGCATGCTGAGGACCGTGTGGAAACAGGGAAGAAATTTTTCCCAAACACGGGTTACGGTAAAATGCCACGACCGTGCGATATGGCCGTGGGCGAGCCTACCAAAGTAACATGGGCGTTCGACACTTCCGTGCCTTAGAACCGTGGTTGAACCTGAGAAAATAACACGGGCATTCGACACGCTCGTGTCTAGCACCCATGGTCGAACCTATCAAATTAAAATGGGCATGGGAGAAGCGAACGAAGCCAGACACGATCGTGCGACACGGTCGTGTGCACCCACATGGCCAAAATACAAGGGCGTGGGCCGAATGCCAGATGCACCCAAATTCAAAATCCATGAATCACACGGGCTGAAATTGGGGAACACGGGCGTGTTCCCTGGCCATGTGCCCTAAAATCTATAAATAGGCTACACTATTCATTGTCTTCTTCACCCGAAATTCCTAACCCTAGCCGCTGCAAATCCACACGCCCATTTCGCCATGCCCATGCGCCTCTTCCAGCCCCGTTTTTTACGCTCATTCTCCCCTTTATAATGTTTGTTTACTCTTTTCCCTTTTATTGCACTCATTTTTCATGCTAGTTATCATAGCAATCTGCATTTTATATGTTATTTTATCTTTCTATCACTCAAAATTCATTATCTAGAGTAGTTATAATCTTTTTCATGTGAAATACTTACTCATTACATGATTTTCATGCCCCATTTGACTAGTTTAAAGTAATTATTCATGGGTAGAATAACAAACATACTCATGCATTTTGTGTTGACATGTTTCATCCATTAAAGTATGATTGCATTCCATGGAATTCTCTGCCATTCTTATGCCATAAAATTGATTGCTTTGCGTAAGTTGTTAGTCTTAGTAGTTGTGGTTGAAATTATGATTGTTATTTTATTTTAATTTTTGTCTTCATTTTACTTTGACCATTCCTCAAGATGAATTAATGGTTTTGATTGCAGGTATAATGTCGTCGTCACGAGGAAAGAAAACCGCCGTCCTCGCTTCGAAGAGAAGGAAGGGGGCGTCATCTTCTTCGAGTCCTACCGCAGAAATTTGCCACCCTTTCCTGCAGTTCCCTATTGGGCCCCAAGAAGAACTTTACCAAATACTCCAGGCCCGACCTTTAACTGTGGGCCGCTGCATCGACTGGGCTACAGTAGAACAAGTTCAGTTGGTTGATGCGATTCGGGCCCTCCTAACCACCGACCCTTGGGAGCTTTTCTTTGGGATCACTGAGCTGACGTATCTCGAGCTTACGATGGAACTATGCTCAACGTTTCATCTTCAGACCGTAATGACAAATTATGATGATCTCGGCACGAGCCAGTTCCATCTCGACAGTTTAGTCCGCCAGTTGAGTGTACCCGAGTTCGGTATAGCTTTGGGCTATACACAGAGGAGTTCATGGATGAGAACGACCTCGGCACTCTCCATTGCCACATCCACTACTCTCCTTCGAAGTGCTGGTACGATTTAATCCTCGGTTTAGACACCTAAAACCTGAGCCGCTCCAAAGCATCAGCTCTCTCTCCCTCCTTGAGGTACCTACACGCCATCTTGGCACACACCTTTACAGGGCGGAGAGAGAGCACCAGTGTTGCCACCACCAATGACGTCTACTACTTATGGTGTATGTCGCACGAGCACGTCTTCGACCACGCCTACTTTATCGCCCTTGACATTCGCCACCAGATAGAGCGGCATCGAAAGGGGGTCATCTCCATTGGGCCCTATGTGACGCGACTGGTGCAACACTTCAGGCTCCTTAACACCGCAGCCCAAGAATCATCCTTGACCCTCATTGGCCAGATGTCTCCACAAGGCATCTCGAGTATGCTAAGCATGAGGATGATCAAAAAGCGTAGAGGAACTTACCCTCCTCAATATCGTCTCGCCCAATCTACCAAGGAGGAGGCCCTCGAAGACATTACTGATGAAGTCCCCCCACAGCACGAGGACCACCATCTCAGCCACCACGCCCCTCTCGTCTAGTTCATGCGGCGGCTTAATATGCTGACATCTCTAAGCGCCTCACATGATTTAAGCAGCAATGTTTTCAATGATTTGATCACATTGATACGACTCTACATCAGATTTGTCAGCATTTTCACATCTCATCGCCACCCCCACCTCGCGAACCATCTAGCGATGAAGATGCTTAAAAACTTTCATTAATTATTTTATTTTATGTTTTTACTTTTATTTTATCTTCAGACTCCTTTTTATTTTTCCTTACGCTTATCTTTATTAGATTTTATAATTTGTATTTTACAATGACCAACTTTAGCTATCCATTACAAGTAATTCTATTTCCTTACATTTCTTAAAAGTTCCTGATTTTGACACAGTTATAAAAAAGCTCCTGAGCTCATCCTCACATAGGAACTAAAAACTCCACCGGGAAAGGATCTCCACGACTGCGATGTCCTACTCAACCATGACTATAGCTACGAACAGATATAATATTCTTTTGGCGCAGGATTTATGGACTAATGAACCTCTACCACCACTGGAGTATCCTCCTCCACTCTCACGCCATTTATTCTCCAAAAACTCCAGTTCAAGGAATTCATTCATCATTCAGGAAGTTTCACTTCTCTCCTTATCTTATGATCATAAATTTATCTTTTTCTATATATCTATCTTTGTACATTGAGGGCAATGTACATCTTAAGTGTGGGGGGTATTTTATATCACCATTAGAATATGTCTTATTCTCACGTGAATTACTCATAGCACTATTAGAATGAATTTTAATTAACTCATGATTTTTATTGATATGTCTTGAATTAAAACATAGGCATTTATGCATTGATTGTTTAAACTTTAAGACATTAGGGAATCAAGCATGATAAGTTGATTTTTGAAGAATTAAAAACTTCTAGGTTGTTTCTCTAAGTCTAGGTATTATCTTGAGTTGGAATTCACAAGTTTAAACATAAAAAAAGCCATAATTTTTGTGAGATTTTGAGCCTTCAAGAGCATCTATTATTTCTTCCATGCTCACTTTCATTATGAGTGCGCCAATATTGAATTGTTATTCTAGAACTTGCTTGACTATGCATGTCAAGACCACACCATTTGATTTGATATGTCAAAATGATAAAGGTACTTAGGTTTAACCCACTCACTCTATAAAAGCTTCCCTTCACAATTGACCCTTAGTGAACCCCCTTGAGCCTAACAACCCATTCATTGATTTACCCTCAATATTAACCCATAACTCATTATTGTTGAAATCCCCTAAATTAATTTGATCCCTATTTTTGTCAAGATTTGAGTTGGAATAGTTGTTTAGCTATGTTTTATTTTATTTTGTATTTGACTTGTTCTTAAAAAAAAAAAAACAACAACAACAATACTTGCTTACTTATTAATAGTAATTTGCCATTCTTGAGCTTGAGTGTTAATTCCACATTCTGAGAAAAGCTCTGTTGCACGCAACTGATGACTAGTCATTTTTCTAGTTAGGAAATTTTTCAATTCAATCTCGATTCTAACCCTTTCTTCCAGCTTGTGACCGCACCCTTTAACCAAAGCCACGTTACAACCCTCTAAAGACCTTTTGATTGATGTTTCATCTCAATTTATAGTGGTGGAGATTTGATTTTCATGCAAGCCTATGGTAATGACTTTTCATTATTGACTATTGAGTGCTTCATTTCTTGTCCTTAAACATCTCGAGTGATTTGAGTGAATCTTTAGTGAGGATGTGAAACTCTATGATATTTTGAATCAAAGGTAATTACTTAGATGAGGAGAGACACCTATGTTTTCATGATAAAATGCTCAACTTGGAATGTTTGAAACTTTGATGTTCTTTTAGTCAAATTTTCAATGTTTGATTACTTATGGATTATTTTGAGGTATTATCGATAGAAATTGTAAGTTGAGAAGATTTTACTTTAATTGTGAGTTGAGGATTTTGCTTGAGGACAAGCAAATGCTTAAGTGTAGGGGTATTTGACAAACTGTAATTTATACATATTTTTACCCCATGCTCAGCGCATTTTATGGACGATTTTTCCTTAGAATTAGTGAATTCGATGCTCCTAATATATTAATTTCATGTTTTACACTTAGGTGAGCTTATGAGAGCGAAAGGAACGAGAAACGGGCCAAAAACGGAGAAAATGGGCCAACATACGAAATCAACACGGCTTGGACTTCCTCACATGGGCAGACCACACGGCCGTGTCAATTTGGAAAAATCGAAGCACAACTCACATGGGTAGACCAACGGCCGTGCCATTCTAACAGGCTTGACCACGGCCTGAAGTAATCATACACGGGCGTGTCACACGAGCGCGTCCTTGCCGAATCCAAGTTGAGTCCAATTCGGAAAAGGCTAATTTTGAGGGCTTTTAGGCATTCTAAAGCCTACAAATACACCTTAAAGGAGGAGAAAAGGGAGACACACACAAGAGGGAGCAAGGAATTGCTCCAGGAAAGCCGATTGATCCATCTTAGAAGCTGGATTCACTGTCAAGACAAAAGTTCTCCCCTCAATTCCCCTTTAGGAGTTTTGGGTTTTCTTTATATTTTGTATTCATTATTCTTCTGAGATGTTTTCCCTTTTAGTTATGAACTAAATCCCCTAAATACCTAAGGGGGATGAAACATAAGACAAATCTTGTTATTATTTTTTGAATTGTATGATAAATATTTGACTTGTTCTTAATTCTTATTTTGATATTCCAAGATATTGATTCAAGTTAAGCTCTTATGCAGAGGAGGAATAGACCCTGTTTAAGAGTACATTTGTCATAATTAAGCGGAGTTGATAGTGCGCCTAGAGATAGGGTGATAAGATTTTACTGGAATAAGGTGAAACCTAATAAGGGGATCCATAGATCGAGTTAATGCAACCCTAGGAAGTTAATTAGAAAGAGATTTCAATTATTCAACCTAGGGTTAGACGTTGTTAGTCTTGAGAGAGATAATAATATAACTTAGGGATTTCTACGGATCAAGCCAAATGAATAAATCGTCCGATTCGGAGTCAGAATAACAAGTAAAGTCTAGGTAGATTTTTTCTTAGTATTGTCTTAATTCAATCGTTTTCCAAAAGTAATCCCCCAATTCTATTTTCTGTGAAGTCTTAGTTTAGTTAATTAATTAGTTAAAACAAACCCCCTTATTCTTAGGCTAGATAATAAAAAGACAGTCATTACTAGTACTTTTAGTTCCTTTGGGTTCGACAATCCGGTCTTGCTAAAACTATACTATTGTTCGATAGGTACACTTGCCTACATCGTGATAATAGTTAGTTTCAAGAACGATTAATTATAAATATTTAAAACCTGTCACAAAACAACACGATCAAATGCCCACGAGCCTATTGGGCCCACACGACCCATTTCGGTTGAAAATTGGCTTGAGCCCATGAGATCGCTTATGGTGGCCACTACTATTGCATCAGATTATCCACACGTGTGTTCGCACGCTTGTGTGGCAACCGTTGTCAAACTTTCGGCATTTTGACATTTCAGCATTTCGACATTTGCTGAACCACTATCTATTCAGTGAAATACATATTTTTGGCTTTTTAGCCGATTAGCAAACATAGTACCTGGTTACACACCTATTTTGCTAAACGAATAATCACTTCATGAGCACTACACCTATAACCAATCAGAGTATCCAATTAATCAAGTGCAAAAAGATCTGCACTTACTTATTAATACTAATTCCAAATCCAACAACTATTACCTCTTCAATTGAGTGCAAACTAGCCTATTCCACTTAGATTGTTGGCTAAAAATCAATCGCCTATCCTTTGCCGATAATCTGAACGATCACACAAATCTTAGTGGCCTTACATTCATGAAATGTTGCCCCAAAACGACATATACCCTATTCAGCCATTACCCAAATGGAAATAAAGCTAAGTATTTACCTTAACAGAAGACTAAGAAACCGATTGTTAACTAACACCTAGGTTAAGCCTTCGACTTCACGAAAACAAGATGCTTAAAAGAGGGGATATTCGGCTTAATCACATCTTAGGAATAATAGAAGAAACGTTGAGAAAAAGGGAAATAACAGGTTCGGCCATAAGGGTAAAACCAAAAGAATGAAAGAGAAAAAGAAGACAAAAGAGTGTAATGAGCCAATATTGGAAGAGAAGAGAGATGCAGAAATTTGGCTAACTTTTAGAAGGAATGGTTAGAAGAGGAGAAAAACTAGAGAGGCAGGAGAGAAATACCATTCAGTTTTGAGAAACAGAGAGATGGAAAAAAACGGAGAAAGAAAGACAATTAGACAATTACTGAGAAGTGAATTCAACACTACTAACCCATTTTCCAAAACCTAAGTTAAAATGACAAGAACTGAAAGTGGTAGCAAGGCAATTTCTCACTAAAAGCGAGGAAAATTCAGCAACACCTTTCCAAAAAAGCACAAGAGCCGAAAAATAAACACAATGACTCTCTAGTCGAATATTCAACCTCTAAATTAGCTACAACTCCCCAATCTCAAACTCCTTGAAAATCTCCATGATTCCCTCCCCTTATCCCTCCTTGATATCCTCCACAACCCACCCTAAGGCCAATTCAAACTCTCCATCACCGGAGTTCAAATCCAACACTAACTCTTGCTGTCCCCTGATAGTAAAATAGTTGCTCCTTGTTTGCTATGGGATTCGAACCCTTGCTCTTACAATAATCATGTCACGCCACCACCACTAGGCCACAAGCTCACTTGTATCATCAATCAGTCGTAATAAAATATAAGCCCTACATGCCAACGTCTAGATTTACTTGAGAGAAAAAATTAAAATAAATTGCAAGAGCCAATACTTGAACCCAGGCTCCCTTGCAACCTTAATGACACCACAACCACTAGAGCACGTGCTTCCTTGTGTCATTTATTTAACATAATAATTTAAAAGGCCTTCATCCAAGCATCCAAGGTTTTATTCACTTAAAACCAAGATTTTTCCTAAAGCCCAGGTTTGAACCCAGGACTTTTCCAACTCCTCTCAGGACCTTTAACCATTTGAGCAAACATTTAATTGTGCTATCCACTTGCACAACTAAATTCCAATTTCTCCGATACACGAAGCCCATTTTTTTTAGGCCTAAAATTCGGGGCATTACATAGATGCGGAAGCGTACCTGAATTCATGAATTCCTTGAAGTTTCATCAGATCTTGGGGATTTGATCTTCTAAATTAGCACACAAGAAATTCAGAGAATATTTTCTCTCTCTTTCCTAATGGTGGAATATTAGAAAAGATATCTTGTGTATAATTTGGGGACCATAACCCTAATATTTATAACCTTGGCATATTAGTTCTAATCAAATTCTAATTAGCCTATCATTAATTAGAATTTGATTAGAATTCAATTACTAGAGTATCTGCACATATTTGACCCATACTTTCTTTAATAATTAAAGCCCAATAAAACTTTAACCAAATTAGATCACTTTTAATTTGGGCTAACCTATCATGATAGTAAATAATAACATGTAATTACCCTTATTATATATATGGTGTCCATATTTTCCAACATTTGTAACTTGGTTTCTTTCCCTAGGAATATGCTTTATCTTCCACTGTTATAATGCTTATAAGCTCATACGAATCCTTCATATCAACATTGTAGCAGTCTGATTTTGGGCTTAGTCGAAACAGTGGTTTCGGGACCACAAATCTGATGCAGAATTTTTTTTTATATTGTTATGGTCTACAGTTTTATGAAATGATTCTGTGAAAATTTCTTCGAAAATTTTGACGTATGAGCACTCAATTTAGTTAAGAGGACTAAATTGTAAAAAGTGCAAAACTTGAGTTCTATATGCTAGAGGTGTCTAATTGCTATGAAACTTTAAATTGAAGGCCCTTGATGGTAATTAAACCTTGCTATGAAACTCTAAATTGAAGGCCCTTGATGGTAATTACACCATTTTTAAGTCAGTGGAAAAAAATGGGCATGAGGTAAAAGAAATTTTTTTGTTTCAAGTTAGGGGCATTTTGGCCATTTGGTAAATAAATGAATTGAAAAGCAAAAATCAAGCCAAAAAACTTATCCATCTTCTCCCCCTTGTGCCAAAAATTAGAAGGAAGACATAGGTAGGGTTTGGCCAAAAATAAATGTATTTTGATGTTTAATGGTAGATTATGCAAGTTTGATGTTAGATGAACAAGTTTTGCTAAGTGATTTTTGATGAAACACCTAAAAGAGACTTATTTGTAAAAAGTTATAAAATGTGTAGTAAAAATATGAAAGAATGGAAAATGTAGGTGGTTATAAGCATAAAAGAGGTTCGTCTAGGCTTGGGAATCGAAGAAATTGAATCCATTTCATTTTACGAGCCTAGGGACCAAAATGTAAAAATGTCAAAGTTTAGGGGCAAAAATGTAATTTTTGCAAAATATAAATTTTGGGCTGAATTGATCAATGTGAATATTGAATAAGTTAAATTTTCTATTATAGATTAAGAGAATCGAGGTTCAGACTTAGATCGAGGGAAAAACAAAGTGTTTGACGAATAGGCCCCATTTCTACTATTTTTGTACCGAGGTAAGTTCCTATGTAAATAATGCATTGTTTTAATTATGTTCTAGATGCTTTATTATTGTATGAATTGTGATTAACCCTTGGACATATTCGAAAAAATTTTGACGAGCGTGAAATCTCGGTTGAACCTTATGAATAGATAGGATACAAATGTCATGACATTAGGGTTACTGAGATTTACGTGTAAGACCATATCTAGGATATGGCATCGATATGAGAATTCGTGTAAGACCATAGCTGGGCTATTAGCATCGATACGAGATCACATGTAAGACCATATCTGGGATATGGCATTGGTACGATACTGTGTGTACGAGATTCCCGAATATCCTTTAATATTCCAAGTGGTTCAACGGGTAATTTTAATGAGTATGTCAAAGGTGAGTTGTGTGCAAATCCAATTCTAGATGAATCAGGTATGTACATAAAACTCATACGTAATGAGTTCGATATGTGATGAACCCTCGGTAAGGTTATGATTGAGTAAGTTATGATTACAAGATCTTAATAATATTTATGCCAATTATTATCATGTTAATTGTATGTTAAATGTTTGGATATGATGCTTATTATTTGCATAGGACTTACTAAGCTATGTAGCTTACTCCCCTTTCCTTTCCTTGTCTTATAGTCTCACTAAGCTAGCTCGAGGATCGAAGACTGTCGGAGATCCACTCACACTATCAACAATTATTTTGGTACCAATGATTTCAACATTTTGAGTTATGGCATGTATAGGGGACTTGGTTATTTTGTTATGTGTCATAATTGAATTGGCCAAATGTGTTGGCTCATATTGGTTGATAGTTCATCTTGTAAAAGGCCATTGGATATTGGCTACTATTGGTATAAGTGACTTATTTGATGATGCCTTTCATGGATGTGGAGCTTTACTTGATTTGAGTTGATAAGCATGTGATTGTTGTGTTGATGTCTTGGTTGTGGCTAAATTAGTGGTATGTATATGCTTGAATTGGTGTTATGTTATGTTGTGTAGGTTTGTGCATCAAAGGGTGGCAAATGGCTTGGCGAATATCCTTATTTTTTGTCCACATGGGTAGACACACGGGCGTGTGTCTAGGCCGTGTGTGACACACGGGCGTGTGTCTAAGCCGTGTGTGACACACGGCTTGCCCCACGGGTATGTGTTTAGGCCGTGTGTCCCCTGCACCCTAATCTTTACAAAACAGAATGCTCTGAATTGAGCACACAGGCAGAGACATAGGCATGTGTCTCAGCTGTGTGAATGACATGGCCTCACGCACGGGCGTGTGTCATGGGCATGTAAAGTCTGCACCTATTTTATGAAAAATCAAAATAATTAAATCAACCACACGGCCTAGCACATGGGTGTGTGACTTGGTAGTGTGTCTTCAATTTGTTCTTGAGTGACAAGCAGAGAGTTACACGGGTTAGGGATACGGGCATGTCCCAAGCCATATGGGTGTGTGACCCCTGTTTGGTGGAAAAATTTTATAAGTGTTGAAAAATTTTCTAAAGTTCTCAGTTTAGTCCCGAATCATCTCCAAAGCATGTTTTGGGCCTCATAGGCTCGTATTAGGGACTTTGTGATTGAATGCAAAATTTTTTAAAATTTGATGAAAACTTATGACTCGAAAGTGTGTGGTTGCTTGTGTTTAAGTCCGGTAATGCCTCGTACCCTGTTCCAACGTCGAATACGGGTAAGGGGTGTTACCAACATTGTGGATGAATCTACCAAGTGTACATCTTGAATATCTTTGACTAGCTCTAGATTATTAGTGTGGATCACAAACTTTTGATACCCTTATCTTTGGATGAGAGCCAATCCATCTAAGATACCCTAGAGTTCAACATAAACTTATTCTTGATGGTTAATGTTTATAGGTTATATATGTGCATATGGTGCATAAGTGTTTGTAATTGAACTCAATTGGTAAGTTCCATTATGGTTTGACATAAGTACTAATTGGTATTTGAATAGTTTGGATGGATTTTTTTTAATGGAATTTGATGGAATGTACGAAAATGGATAGTTTTATAATAGGTTATGGATAGTTTTATAATAGGTTGAACTAATATTGATATGAAATATTATGAGTTTGAAATGTTTTTAGGTAAACATATTGATTGGTTTGATTGGAAACTTTGAAATAGGTACCAAATTATTCATTTTTACCAAAAACAGAGTTCACGCCCCTACGACTAACCTACCTTGTCAAAGTGTAGGCTGATAGTGAGTCACATCATGACGTCGAGTGTCCTGAGGTCATGATATGAAAAACTGTTTGGTGACACCACGACGTGAGGGAGATGAGGTCACGACATCAGCCTTAAATTTTTAAAACTTTACAATTTGGTCTCATTTCGTGCTTGTGTTGACAAAAGAGCTTTCAGAAGCTCGATTAAGACTCGGAATTGATTATTTCACCTAAAGTTAATGTGATTGACATTGAATTGTACGTGTAGATGATTATATTATTGTGTATTTGACTATAGTTGCACTGGCAACGAATGTAGCATTCCGTAACTCGAACCCGACGATCAAATCAGGTGAGGGGTGTTACATTGGTGTTCCAATATTAGAATATATCTTCAAATTCCCTTTCTAACAATGTAAAGTACACCCAAAATGGAGTCTTGGAGCTCGAGAAATGATCGAAACACTAAGAAGTGTTTCGGTTGGAAGTTCTGAATGTGTCCAAATTGCAGATTTTGAATCTTTAAGCATTGTATTGTCACTCATCATCTTGGATCAATTTTAGGCTTAGTTCATTTAATCTTAAGGTTCCATATATTGACATCTTCTTCCCAAACATGTTTTACTTGCAAATTCCACATGGAATATTTTATTGGAACGAAATGCGTTAAAAACACTAAAAATACACAATATTTACAATGCAAACATAAAAACTCAAATAAACTAAAATAAATCTAAAATATATAAAAATAATTAAGAAACTAAGCAAATGTAAGTAAGATATAGCCCAAAATAATCATATGATGATGACTCATCAATGATTGCACGATTAATTATATAATTTATTTAATTGGATGAATGGTTGTACAGTTAATGTCACAGTTCACTTGATTAGTAATTAGAGGGATGAATAGTTGATCAACACACTCGTAGAATCATTGAACCAATTGAATCAACATACATACGAATGTGATGTCATTGCTTGTACACATATTTCTCTTATTACAAATGCAATCTAATAAACTATATACTTAACCATACAATCATCGATCCAGTTGAATCGGTCCACGTATTAATGTAATGATATAACTTACATACACTTTTTTTTTGTTATGAATATAATCAATTTAGTTATATAATCAATTGTACAATCATTGATTTAATTAGATCAATCTACATGCAGATGATTCGATTGCATAATTCAATGACATTAATCCTACGATTAATTGTTTTATTTAATTTATTATGTTCATAATAGCAATACAGTCAATTTGAGGTATACATGTAATGTGATTTGGACATAGGCCAATTTAATTAGATTAATGATTGAATGATTAAACATAATATTAATTTGATTATGTATGCAGATAAAAAAAATCAATAGTATAAGTGATAATATGATTAATTATATCTAAATAATTCATTCAATTGAATTAATAAATGTAGAATTAGTTATAGTGGATTGATACATATAAACATAACTTACATTGATATATCAACATTTAAATTAAAATTAAACAAATAAATAAAAAACAGTTAACCATATAATTACTCATGCAACAATATAAACTAAATGAATAAAATTACAACATGTAAAATTAAAAATTAAACACAATTGTAAGAAAATATTTTACTTATATATAATGGTGATTAAAACTTTTTTCAAACACCCATTTACTTTGGGTCTGAACCGTGTTATTCCTGTTCCCACCCCTATTATTATATAAAAAAAACTTGTAAAAGAAATTATAATTAATCATTAGCTAAGGGCCAAGTAGAATCATATTAAAACATGGGAGATTTAATACAAAATTTACCCTTTCATAATTTTTAGTTTATGTATATCACTTTTAATGGTTTTTTTTTTATTATAAATGATTCAAATAAATTGATTATTTACGAAAATAACCCAGGTGCAAAATTTTATATAAAAATGACATGCTTTCTACAATGCATGTTAGTGTCAGCCATCTCACCACTAGTGTCACGGACTTAGAGTTTTCTCAAGCAATCCGTGCGGCCTTAAGCGTTTTTCCGCTCAAAATGCCTAAGTCAGCCTATCTCGCAACACTTAAGGATTCAATAGAACTCCTCTAAAGAACCCACGAAGAACAATAGAAGAACGAAGTAAGAATGATCTCAAAAGATGAACAAAAGCCACAGAAAAATAAGAACACTTGAGAGAAAAGTTTGAGTGAATGCTCTCAAAATTCTATTAATCACTAAATCAATTACAATAAGGGGGAGAGGCCTCTATTTATAGTTGAGCCTTCCCAATATCAACCGTACAGATCAAAGTACATCAATGGCCTAGATTTACAGCTATCTAGATATCAAATCTCTAAGATTACAGTATCGTATCTTCTAAAGATTACATTAAAGTCTGGGAACACATATCTTTGAAGATTCCCTTCCATATTTGCCAAGCATATCTTCGAAGATTACTTTCCATATTTGCCGAGTTCTAGAGATGGGCTTTCAATCTCTCCAAACACTGGACCAGTCTGATTGGGCCAAATGACCTCCCTCAAAAGTGATATATCGCACAAGTCCGTCATGGTTGCAGGCTTTCCTTCGCAACCCATGACATTCTCCCCCACTTGTTCTAGCGACGCCCTTGTCGCGTCCTCCTCCTGGAACTGGGCTATCTTCTCTTGGAATTACCACAGTGCCTCAGCAGGTTCCCAACTTGCTTCGCTATTAGGAAGTCTCTTCCATCGAACCAAGTATTCATGTCACGGCCGATGATATCGTCGTCTAACCACAAGATCTGCCTTAATGTTTACAACTTCTCGGTCATAAGAGACCTTTACCCCCATTGGTGCTCATTCGGACTTGCCTCGCTTCGGATCCTCTTGATCCCCATGGTATGGCTTAAGCATACTTACATGGAACACTGGGTGGAGTTTGAGCTTTTCTAGCAACTCAAGTTTGTAGGCTACCTTGCCTACCCTCTTCAATACTTTAAACGGTCCCTTGTACCTTCACACAAGCCCTTTGTGCAAACCCTTATATCGCAACATCAAGTGTAGTTTGGCAAGGACTGAGTCACCTACCTGAAACTGCACATCCCTTCGATTCTGATCGGCCCACTTCTTGTTGCGCTTGCTTGCTTTGTGTAAACAAGCTCTAGCCAAGTCATTCTTCTCTTTCCAATCCTTTGCAAATCGGTACGCGGTAGGATTTGGTCCTGTATAACGGGTCGCAACAGTATTGGGTGTGAGCGGCTGTTGGCCCGTCACTATCTTGAACGGACTTTGATTTGTCGCCCCACTTCACTGCAAGTTATACGAAAATTGGGCCACATCCAACAACTTGGGCCAGTCCCTTTGCGTGGCACTCACATAGTGTCGAAGATATGTCTCCAACAATGCATTCACTCATTCGGTTTGCCCATCAGTCTGTGGATGCATGCTTGTCGAAAAGTTCAAGTCCGAACCCATTGACTTGAACAACTCTGTCCAAAATCGGCCCGTAAATCGCCCATCTCGATCATCGATAATGAAGCGGTGGCACTCCCCAATATTTTACCACGTGTCTAAGAAATAAGCGAGCTGCCTCCTCAGTATGGCACTCTTTGGTAACAGGAATAAACATCGCGCACTTTGAAAACCTGTCTACCATAACAAGAATACTCGCAAATCCGTCAGACTTAGGCAAACCCACAATAAAATCCATGGATACACTCTCCTATGGCCTTTTCGGAATGGGCAAGGGTTGTAACAAGCCGGCGGGACTCTTGAACTCAACCTTGTCTTGTTGGCATACTAGACAAGTCTTTACATAGGTCTCGATATCTTCACCCATGTGAGGCCAATAGTATCGATCCTCCAAAAGGGCCAAGGTACGGTGCATTCCCGGATGGCCCGCCCATCGTGAGTCATGGCATTCTTTCATGACTTCCTTACGTAATTTCCCATAGTGAGGCACATAGAGTCGGTGCCCATGAGTGTATAGTAATTTCCCGTCAAGCCAAAATCTCCTCGTTCTCCCCTCCTTAGCTAGCTCAATCAAGCTTTTGGCTGTGGGGTCATGGGACAACCCTTCCCGAATGCGCTCCAATAAGGACCTGTCAGGTTGACTGATGGTCGCGAATTCCATCTTTCGGCTAAGGGCATCAGCCACCATGTTTGCACTTCCTGGCTTGTATTCCATTGTGAAGTCGAATTCGGCTAGAAAAACCTGCCAACGAGCCTGTTTGGGAGACAACTTTTTCTGGGTTAGAAAATAACTGTTGGCAACATTATCGGTAAGGATCACGAACCTGGAACCCAGCAAATAATGCCTCCATGTGCGCAAGCAATGCACCACAGCGCTCATTTCCTTTTCTTGGACCGTATATCTCCGCTCCGTCTCATTAAGCTTCTGACTTTCGAAAGTAATGGGATGACCCTCTTGCATCAGTAGTCCCCCAATAGCATAATTTGACGCATCCGTGCGTACATAATAGGGCTTCGAGTAATCCGGTAATGCAAGTACGGGCTCACTTGTCATTACTTGCTTCAACTGATTGAAGGCACTCTCACACTGTGGGTTCCAATCCCATACCTTACCCTTCTTCAACATTCCCGTCAAGGGTGCGGTAATTCTAGAGTAGCCTTTGATAAAGCATCTATAGTAGTTTGCCAACCCAAGGAAAAATCTCAACTCTGTCACCTTGGTTGGAGCCTCCCACTCGACAATGGCCCGAACCTTACTTTCATCCATTCAGATCTTGCCACCTCCCACAATGTGGCCTAGAAAAGGCACCTCTCATTGAGCAAAGGTGCATTTTTCCTCTTTGACGAACAGCTCATTTTCCCTCAAAGTTTGGAACACTTCCCTCAAATGTTCCACATGTTCGTCGAGTGACTTACTGTACACCACAATATCGTCAAGGTAAACAACCACAAAACGATCAAGGAAAGGTTGAAGTACTTTATTCATCAAGGTACAAAATGTAGCTGGGGCATTCGTGAGTCCGAAGGGCATCACCAAAAACTCATACGAACCATACCGCGTCACACAAGCTGTCTTCGGCTCATCTCCTTCGGCTATCCAAACTTGATGGTACCCCGATCTCAAGTCTAACTTGGTAAACCATCTCGCACTACCAAACTGGTCAAACAAGTCTGCAATAAGGGAATAGGGTACCTATTCCTCACGGTGATCTTGTTTAGGGCCCGATAATCAATACACATCTGTAAGGACCCATCATGTTTCTTTTGAAATAGCACCGGTGCACCATGCAGAGATTTAGATGGCCTAATGAATCCCGCATCTAAAAGCTCCTTTAACTATTTTCGTAATTCCTCCAATTCCGGCGGGGACATACGATATGGGGCCCTAGTTGGCGGCACCATGTTGGACACCAATTCAATTCTATGATCCACCTCCCTCTTAGGTGGCAAACTCTTTGGCAACTTCGTGGGCATTACATCTCGAAAGGATTGTAGTACTTGGCCCACTTCTTTAGGGATCTCACACATGGTCTTATTGGTTTCCTCAATCTTCAAAGTGGCTAAGCAGGAGACTTCATCTCTACGTACTCCCTTAGCAAATTGGATTGCGGACAATGTTTTCCCTTCCAGGCTCCCCTTTCTTGTCAATTTCACCATGCATTGATGGTTCGAATCCGAAATCACCATGAAATTACCGGAAGGACAAATTGTCGCATTAACCTGATCAAGAAAGCTTAATCCAACTACAAAATCATAGTCATCAAGTGGAATTACCTTGATGGATGCCTTCCCAGTCCAATCGCCAAACTGGAGATTTACTCCTTTTGCAACCCCCTTGATTGGAACACTTTTCGAATTTACTGTCTTAATCCGACCCGGCTCATTTTCAATCTTGAGGCCAAGTTTACGAGTGGCCCCTTCGGACATGAATAAATCAGACGCACCTGTGTCGACAAGTGCATTTAACTTCTTGCCAGCTACCATGATGTCTGCAAACATCAGCCCATGACTCATCTTGTCTTCAACACCCCCTAGTATTGAGCCAAGATTATTATCCTCCACATCGGACTCCACTTTTTCTTCCATAGCAGAGAGCACAGCCTTCTTTGGACAATCCTTAATCATGTGTGGCCCATCACAGTGGAAGCACCTTATAGGCCCACTCTTCCTTTTGTCCCAAGGCTTCTTACCGTTATCATTTCTAGGGGGCCTTTCTCTGTCTCCCCCACTATTTCCCTTTGGCTGGGACTTGGGCTTAAAAGACTTAGACTTGTCTTTCTTCCCACCAAATTTAGCCAACGATTCTGCTACGGACATGGCCTTGGTAAGTTCTTGGACTCCTCGGCGTTTCAACTCTTGCTTCGCCCACGGTTTCAACCCATCCATGAAGGAAAAGAATGCCTCTTTCTCACCTATATCAGAAATTTGAAGCATGAGTTCGCTAAACTCCTACACATACTCCCTCACAGTGCCTTGTTGCGAAAGCTGACGCAACTTTGCCCGAGCTTCATCCTCGGCATACTCAGGATAAAACTGTACTTTGAACTCGTATTGAAACTCCTTCCAAGTTTCAATTTCTGTCCCACCACGTCTCACATCGGTGGACCTACGACGCCACCACAATAAGGCAATGTCAGTAAGATACATAGCAGCAGTAATTACCTTAGTGGCATCATCAGCAATGCCCTTGGCACGGAAGTATTGCTCGACTCCCCACAGGAAATTGTCCACTTCTCTTGCGGACCTTGTTCCCTTAAACTCCTTCGGTTTGGGAACATCCACACTGGGCTTGGGTGTGACAGCAGCCAACCCTCCATTGCCCAAAGCAGCCTTGTAGATTGTGAGTTCACCCTTGAGCTCCGCAATCTCCTTTTTCAAGGCCGTTATCGTAGCCCCCATGGCATCGGTCTTACCAACCATCATAGTCTCGATGGCATCATCCCTACTCGTCAGCTTTTCCACATTATCCAACACATACTCTTTGAGCTGCTCTTGCATAGACTACAACCCATCGTTGACCTTCTCATCGATATCGTCAATCCTCTCCTTGACATCCCCTAAGGATTCTTCGAGAGTGACGACTCGATCTTCCAAAGCCGACAGTATGTCCCTCGAATGGCTAGCTTTCCTAGCCCTCCCACGAGTCTCCATTCCCTCAACATTCTCAGCAGCTTCTTTCGACATCGTTCAACGGTGCCTTCGAACACTAGCTCGGATACCAACTGTCACGGACTTAGAGTTTTCTCAAGCAATCCTTGCGGCCTCAAGCGTTTTTCTGCTCAAAACTTCTAAGTCAGCCTATCTCGCAACACTTAAGGATTCAATAGAACTCCTCTAAAGAACCCACGAAGAACAGCAGAAGAACGAAGTAAGAACGATCTCAAAAGATGAACAAAAGCCACAGAAAAATAAGAACACTTGAGAGAAAAGTTTGAGTGAATGCTCTCAAAATTCTATTAATCATTGAATCAATTACAATAAGGGGGAGAGGCCTCTATTTATAGTTGAGCCTTCCCAATATCAACCGTACAGATCAAAGTACATCAATGGCCTAGATTTACAACTATCTAGATATCAAATCTCTAAGATTACAGTATCGTATCTTTTAAAGATTACATTAAAGTCTGGGATCACATATCTTTGAAGATTCCTTTCCATATTTGCCAAGCATATCTTCGAAGATTACTTTCCATATTTGCCGAGTTCCGGAGATGAGCTTTCAATCTCTCCAAACACTGGACCAGTCTGATTGGGCCAAATGACCTCCCTCAAAAGTGATATATCGCACAAGTCCGTCATGGTTGCAGGCTTTCCTTCGCAACCCATGACACTAGTTCCACCCTCCATCATCCCTTAATGATCGCCTGATGATTATCTAGTCTATAAAAAATGGTTGTTTTGGTGTCAGCATTATGTTTGTTAGCACCAGTATGCATTATTTTCCAATACACTTTAAAATATGAGTATTTCAAGATTAAAAAAAAAGAAAAAAATATTTTAATAAGTGTCGACATTCTTGTTGCTGACATCGGTTCAATTTTTTTAAAAAATTAATTTTTGCTTTTTTGGTGTCGACGTTCTCTTTGTCGGCAACAATGTGGTTTCTGAATTTTTTTTCCAACATGCTCTAGTTGCTAGACCGGTGAAAAGAAGAGAGGAAGAGAATAAGGCAAAGCAAATGCATCAGCAAGAACAACATAGACTTGGGAAATATAACAATTAATGATAAGAGTAAAAAGATTAATTAATTGTAAAATAAATAAGAAGCCAACTTGGTCAAACGAAAGGACAAATTAGAAACAAAAAGAGATTGTAAAATAATTATTACCAAAAAGAAAAAAGATATGAGTTGATAAATTTGACTTTTAATTTTATGGTTTCAATGTACTTTACTTAATATAAAAGATATTTTTATTCTCTAAAAAAAGTTTTATATGGGAATTAAAAGTTTAAGGAATTGAAGAGTTTGGAATGAAATTTTTATTGTAATTAAATTCCATTAATTAATGCAATTAAACCATTTAAATGTTCAAAAAATCATGGAAAGTTTAAAAAGGTTTCATGCAATTAAACCATTTAAATGTTTTAAAAAAAACCACTAATTCATACAATAAAAATTTCCATGCATTAAAAAGTTGTATATAATTTTTTTGTTGAGTAATATTTTCTCATGTGTTATTCATGGTAGTATTCGAGTATTTATATATGTTGTTACAGATGCTATTACAACTCATGATAGGACCCCACCACTACTAAGACTCCACTATTTTGTTTTGACTCCACTGCCTCTAGTACCAACATTCTCTGTCCCTAGTATTGACATTCTCTGTGGACCCCAGGACAGTTGGACACGTGTCTACGGAGCACGTGGTTGATCGTGCTTTTGTGACGAGTTTTAAATATTTATAATTAATCGTTCTTGAAACTAACTATTATCATGATGTAGGCAAGTGTACTTATCGGACAGTAGTATAGTTTTAGCAAGACCGGATTGTCGAACCCAAAGGAACTAAAAGTACTAGTAATGACTGTTTTTTTATTATTTAGCCTAAGAATAAGGGTGTTTGTTTTAACTAACTAATTAACTAAACTAAGAATTCACAGAAAATAGAATTGGGGGATTACTTTTGGAAAACGATTGAATTAAGACAATACCTAAGGAAGAATCCACCTAGACTTTACTTGTTATTCTGACTCCAAATAGGATGATTTATTCATTTAACTTGTTCCGTAGAGATCCCTAAGTTATGTTATTATCCCTATTCAAGACTAATAACGTCTAATCCCTAAATTGAATAACTGAGACTTTTCTCTAATTATCACCCTAGGGTTGCATTAACTCGATCTATGGATCCCCTTATTAGGTTTCACCCTAATCTGGAAAAATCTTGTCACCCAATCTCTAGGCCCGCAATCAACTCCGCTTAATTATGAGAATTTTACTCTTAGACAGGGTCTATTCCTCCTCTGAATAAGAGTGTAACATGAATCAACATCTTGGAATATCAAAACAAGAATTAAGAACACATAATTAAGAACACATAATTAAGAACAAGTCAAATATTTATCATACAATTTAGAAAATAATAACAAGATTTGTCTTAGGTTTCATCCCCCTTAGGTATTTAGGGGATTTACTTCATAACTAAAAAGGGAAACATCTCAGAAGAATAATGAATACAAAACATAAAGAAAACCCAAAACTCCTGAAGGGAAATTGATGGGAGATCTTCAGTCTTGAGGATGAATCCGACTTCTGAGATGGATCAATCGGCTTTCTTCGATTAATTCCTTCCTTCCTCCCTGTGCCTCTCCCTTTTCTCCTCTTCTAGGGTGTATTTATAGGCTTTGGACTGCCTAAGAGCCCTCAAAATTAGCCTTTTTCGAATTGGACTCAACTTGGGTTCGGCATGGACATGCCCGTGTGCGATTACTTCAGGCCGTGTTTGAGCCTGCTAGAATAGCACGGCCGTGTTAATTTCGTACGTTGGTCCATTTTCTCTATTTTTGGCCCGTTTCTCATTCCTTTCGCTCTCTTAAGCTCACCTAAGTATAAAACATGAAATTAAGACATTATGAGCATCGACTTCACCAATTCTAAGGAAAAATCATCCATAAAATACACAAAGCATGGGGTAAAAATATGTATATATGACAGTTTGTCAAATACCCCCACATTTAAGCATTTGCTTGTCCTCAAGCAAAATCCTCATCTCATAATTAAAACAAATTCTTCTCAACTTATCTATCGATAATACCTCAAAATAATCCATAGGGAATCAAACATTGAAAATTTGACTAAAAGAACATCAAAGTTTCAAACATTCCAAGTTGAGAATTTTATCATGAAAACATTGGTGTCTCCCCTCATCTAAGTAATTACCTTTGATTCAAAATATCACAGAGTTTCACATCCTTACTAAATATTCACTCAAATCACTCGAGGTGTTTAAGGACAATAAATGAAGCACTCAATAGTCAATAATGAAAAGTCATTACCATAGGCTTGCATGAAAATCAAATCTCCACCACTATTAATTGAGATGAAACATCAATCAAAAGGTCTTTAGAGGGTTGTAACGTGGCTTTGGTTAAAGGGTGTGGTCACAAGCCGGAAGAAAGGGTTAGAATCGAGATTGAATTGAAAAATTGCCTAACTAGAAAAATGACTAGTCATCAGTTGCGTACAATAGAGCTTTTTTCTCAGAATATGGAATTTAACTACTTTAGCTCAAAAGATCACTACTACCTATATGTATACATTTTTTTTAAGAACTAGTCAAATAACTAACTATTTAGAATAGGACATAGCTAAGCAATTTATTCAATTCAAATCTCTACAAAAATAGGGATCAATTTAATTGAGGGGATTTCAACAATAATGGGTTAAGGGTTAGTGTTAAGGGTAATACAAGAAACGGCTTGTTAGCTCAACGGGGTTTACTAAGGGTTAATCGTGGAGGTAGGCTTTTCATGGCATGAGTGGGTTAATCCTAAGTGCCTCTATCATCTTGACATATCAAATCAAAATGGTCTTGACATGCATAATCAAGCAAGTTCTAGAATAACAGTTCCATACTGACGCACTCATAATGAAAGTGAGCATAAAGGAATTTATAAATGCTCTTGAAGGCTCAAGATCTCACAAAATTATGGCTTTTTGATGTTTAAACTTGTGAATTTCAAATCAAGAGAATACCTAGACTTGGGGAAATAACCTAAAATTTTAAATTCTTAAAAAAAATCAACTTATCATGCTTTCTTGTGCCTATGTTTTAATTTAAGATATATCAATAAAAATCATAAATCAATCAAAATTTATTCTAAACATGATATGAGAGCTTTTTAAGAGAACAAGGCAATCATTTAGGGATTTTTCTGATAGTGAAATGAATACCCCCCACACTTAAGATGTACATTATCCTCAATGTACAAAGATAGATAGGAAAAAGATAAATTTGTAATCATAAGATAGGGAGAGAAGTGAAACTTCCTGAATGATGAATGAATTTCTTGAACTGGAGTTTTGGAAAGTAATCGGCGCGAGAGTGGAGGAGGATACTTCGGTGGGGAGTAGAGGTTCGCTAGACCCTAAGTCCTATGCCAAAAGAATATTATATCTAGTGGTAGCTACGGTTGTGGTCGAGCAGGACATGGCGGTCATGGAGAACCTTTCCCGGTGGAGTTTTTAGTTCCTATGCGATGATGAGCTTAGGAGCTCTATATAACTGTGACAGAATCAGGAACTTTTTAGGAGATATCAATAAGAATAATTACTCTTAATAGAATAACCAAAATTGATAATTATAAAATAAAATTCTAAAATCAAATAAAAATGAAAAGTAGTTTTAATAAAAACTAAAATCATAAAATAAAAAAAAAATTTAAACATCATCATCGCTAGATGGTTCGCGAGGTGGGACTGGCGATGAGATGTGGAGGTGGTGACAAATATGCTGTAGAGTAGCATCAATGTTGTCAAATCATTGAAAACACTACAGCTCGAATCGAGTGAGGCACTCAGAGATATCAGCATATGAATACGCCGCATGAACTAGACAAGAGGGTGGTGGTGGCTGAGACCGTGGGTCCTCGTGCTGTGGGGGAACATCATCAGTAATCTCATCGGGGGTCTCCTTCTCAGTGGATTGGGCAAGGTGATACTGAAGAGGGTGGGTTCCTCGGCGCTTCTTGATTATCCTCATACTAAGCATGCTCGAAATGCCTTGTGGGGACATCTGGCCCATAAGAGTAAGTGCGGATGATTGGGCTGCTGTGTTGAGGAGCCCAAAGTGCCGTGCCAGTCGAGTCACGTAGGGGCCAATAGAGATTACCCCCTCCAATGCCATTCCGCTTGGTGGCGAATGGTGAGGGCAATAAAGTAGGTGAGGTCGAGTACATGCCCGTTCGCCATGCTCCATAGAAAGTAGGCGTCGTGAGTGTTGACGACGCTGGTGCTCTCTCGACGTCCTGCCAGAGTGTGTGCCAAGATGACATGTAGGTACCTCAAGGAGGGAGAGAGAGCTGATGCCTTGGAGCGGTTCGGGTTGTAGGTGGCTGAACCGGGGACTAAAGTGTACCAGCACTTTGAGGGAGAGTAGTGGATGTGGCGACGGAGAGTGTCGAGGTCGTTCTCATCCATGAACTCCTCTGTGTATAGACCCAAAGCTATACCAAAATTGGGTACACTCAACTGGCGGACTAAACCGCCGAGACGGAACTGAATTGTTCCAGGATCATCAAAGTTGGTCATGACGTCTTGAACATAGAATGTCAAGCAAAGTTCAAGTGTGTGCTCAAGGTACGTTGGCTCGATGAACGCAAAGAAGAGGTCCCATGGATCAGTTGTCAGGAGTGATCGTACATCGTTAGCCAACTAGACTTGTTCAAGAGCTGTCCAGTCAATGCAGTGGCCCACACCTAAAGGTCGGGCCCGTAGAATTTAAAAAAGTTCTTCTTGGGGCCTGATGGGGAACTGCAGAAAAGGATGACAAATTTTCGCGGTAGGACCCGAGGAAGATGACGTTCCCTTCCTTTTCTTTGAAGTCGGGATAGTGGTTTTCTTTCCTCGTGAAGACGACATTGTATACCTGCAAGCAAAACTATTATTTCGTCGTGAGGAATGTTCAAGGTAAGACAGAAGCAAATCCAAAAAGGTAGAAGTCATAAATTAGAACTAATAATCTCAGTCACAACTATTGCAAACTTAATCAAAAATAATTTTATGGTGTATCATTAGCATGAAAATAGTATGAGTTTCCTAAAAGAAATGGCAATTAATTCTATGTTAGTACATTTTATTGTTGAAGAATATCAACCCAAAAGTCATGAGTATTTTCACTTTAAACTAATAAAATGTAGTAGATAAATCATGCGACAAGGAAGAACTTCAATCATGAGAAGATAATAACTACTCTAGATATAAAATGTGAGTGATAAAGAGATGAAAAGAACATAAAAAAATGCATAGTACTATGATAACTAACATAAAAAATGAGTGCAATTAAAGGGAAAAGAGTAAACAAACGCTAGGAAGGGGAGAATGAGCGTAAAAAATAGAGTTGGAGGTGGCGCACGGGCGTGGCGGGGAGGGCGTGTGGACTTGCAGTGGCAAGGGTTAGGGTTTTTTCGGTGAAGGAGACAATAAATAGTGCAGCCTATTTATAGATTTTGGGACACACGGCCCGGGAACACACCCTTGTTCCTCAATTTCAACCCGTGTGATTCGCGAATTTTGAATTTTGAGTGTGTCTGACATTTAGTCCACGCCTGTGTTCCTTGGGCAAGTGGGTGCACACGGCCGTGTCACACGCCCGTGTCTGGCTTCGTTTCTCTTCTCCCACGCCCGTGTTAATTTAACAGGTTCGACCACGGGTGCTAGACACGAGCGTGTCACACGCTTGTACTATTTTCTCAGATTCAACCATGGTGGTTCAGAACACACAGGCGTAGTGAACACCCCGTGTTATTTTGGCGTGAGTTCGCCACGGAAATTTTGCACGGCCGTGGCGTTTGATCGTAGCCCGTGTTTGGGAAAAATCTCTGCCCTGTTTCCACATAGTCCTTAGCACGCCCGTGTGTTTGGTCGTGTCTGTGTGGAAAACCTGTATTCAAGATCTCCGTTAGTAAGTTAGGTGTTAAATACTAAAATTTAAAGCAATTAATATTGTTAGTACTCGGGTTTCCTCCCGAGAAGCGCTTATTTATAGTCTAGGCTCAACTTACCTCTCCATTGAATGGTCATGGTGGTTCGAGGAGTTTATACTGCTCATTCCTGCTACCCATCTTATCAAAATAAGGTTTTAGACGGGTGTTGTTTACCTTAAAAATGCTGAACTTGGGATGACTTACCTCAACTGTACCGACTGGGAAAATGCTAAATACCGTAAGAGGGACTTCTTCATTCGGTTTGGTAGTGACAATGTGAGGATCTGTGGCTTCTAATAAAATTCTATCTCTAACTTTAAGTTGATTTGGAAAGGTACTGAGCTCCTTCTGGCGTAGTTTTGGTTTATCAGGTGTTCTTAGTTTATGCGTCCGCCATTCATCTAGTTTCTCGATTTGTAGCCTTCGATCTTCATGAATAGGTCCTCTACTATTGCTTGGGAATGGCTCATGTACTTCCTTCAGACTCATTTCCTGCAAAGTAGGTTGCACCATATTGTCAGTTTTAGTAGAATGGTTTAGACGATCACTTTCAATTTCCGATGTGTTGCCAGAATTGCGAGCTTTAAGGGTGATTATTTCGTCTCCCACACGAAGTGTGAGCCTACCTGTGCCAACATCAATAATCGTTTTAGCAATTGCTAAAAAGGCCTTCCTAAAATCAAAAGAGTGTTGCTATCCTCCTCTATGTCTAGAATAATGAGGTCAACGGGAAATATAAATTTATCGATTTTAACTAGCACATATTCAATAATACCCCTAGGAAATCTTATAGTTTTATCTGCTAATTGTATGCTCATCCTAGTCTATTTGGGTTTCCCAAGACCTAATTGTTTGAACATTTTGTAGGGCATGACGTTAATACTATCCTCTAAATCAGCTAATGCATTATTAACATCTAAACCACCAATTAAGCAAGGAATTGTAAAACTCCTTGGATCTTTTAATTTTTTGGGTAGCTTATTTTGTAGAATAGCGGAGCAAACTGCATTTAGCTCCACATGCGATGCCTCGTCCAACTTCCGCTTATTTACTAAAAGCTCTTTTAAAAATTTCATTGTGTTTGGCATCTGTGATAGAGCTTCAATAAACGGTAAGTTAATGTGTACTTTTTTTAAGAGTTTAAGGAATTTACCAAATTGTTCATCTGAGTGGTCTTTCCTTGTCGCGTTGGGGTATGACACACGAGGTTTATATTCGACATTCACTGATTTGCTTTTATCATGACCTACCTCACCTTGACCTCTGCTCACCACAGTTTCTTGCCTTGGTTCTGGCTTAGGCTCAACGAATCCTTCTTCATCTTGAACATTAATTGCGTTGAGCTGTTCCCTTGGGTTGGGTTCAGTATTACTTGGCATGCTACCTTGTGGTCGTTTGGAGATTAGTTTGGACAGCTGGCCTATTTGAGTTTCGAGCCCTTGGATCGACACTAGTTGATTTTTCAATGCTGCTCGATGTTCTGGAAACGAGTTTCAGACACCGAGATAAATTTAGATAGCATCTCTTCAAGGTTCAGTTTCTTTTCCTGTTGATAGGGTGGTTGTGGAAAACCCAGAAGATTCTGTGGCCTTTGATTCCCTTGACCACCCCAGGAGAAATTTGGGTGGTTCCTCCAACCTGTATTATAAGTATTGCTATACAGATTATTTTGAGATCGAGAATTATTACCCATGTAATTTAATTGTTCACTCTCCATGCTGTGGCCATAGGATTGATATTCTAAATTGTTTGATCCACCTCCACTGACTTCACAGTGCATTACTGAATGAGCATGCGTAGAACCAAGTAAACCATCAATCTTTTTATTTAGAAGTTCTACCTGATTTGACAAAGATAGTAATCGAATCGACGTTATAAGCGCTTCTTTGTTTTAGTTGGCTTAGTCCTCATGACTTGCCACTGATAGTTATTCAGTGACATCTCTTCAATAAATTCGTAAGCCTCTTCAGGAGTTTTGTTATTGATGGTTCCCCCAGTTGCTACATCAATCATCTGTCATGTCGAGGGGTTCACACCATTGTAAAATGTTTGAACTTGCAACTATAGAGGTAATCCATGGTGAGGACACCTTTGTAGTAGGTCTTTGTATCTCTCTCATGCATCGTAAAGAGTTTCTAAGTCCATCTGCACAAACAAAGAGATATCATTACATTATTTGGCCGTTTTAGCCGGCGAAAAATATTTTAATAAAAAAATTTCAGTCATTTGTTCCCAAGTCGTAATTGACCCTTGTGGTAACGAGTTCAACCACTGTTTAGCTTTATTCCTCAATGAAAAAGGGAATAATCGAAGACGAATGGCATCGTCAGAAATGCTATTAATTTTAAATGTATTGCAGAATTCTAGGAAATTTTCCAAGTGAGTGTTTGGATCCTCATCCTGTAGACCATCAAACTAAACAAATTGTTGTATCATTTGAATAGTGTTAGGTTTTAGTTTAAAATTATTCACAGCAATAGCAGGTCTAACTATACTGGACTCAATTCTTATTAAAGTAGGTTTAGCATAATCATACATAGTACGAGGAGCAAGATTCTAATTTGCTAGTTCAACGGGTATCGCAGGAGGTAGCTGGTTATCTTGATTTTCAGCCATCTCCTCAGTCGTAGTTGAGATATCATCCTCTTGCTCTTCCTCTGTGTATCTTAGGCTTCGCCTTATTTCTCTTTGGTTTCTGCGAACTGTGTGATCTATTTCTTCATCAAAAAGTAGTGGTCCTGACAAGTTTCTTCTAGTCATAAACTATAAAAACCTGCCAAGAAAAAGAAAAAGTAAATTAATAATAATAAAATTAACTAGCAAGGAAAATAAATGGCTAAAGTAATAAAAATTGAGTGTTCCTAATATCTTAGCTCCTTGGCAACAGCGCCAAAAACTTGATCGTGATTTTGTGATAGGTTTTAAATATTTATAATTAATCGTTCTTGAAACTAACTATTATCACGATGTAGGCAAGTGTACCTATCGAACAGTAGTATAGTTTTAGCAAGACCGGATTGTCGAACCCAAAGGAACTAAAAGTACTAGTAATGACTGTCTTTTTATTATCTAGCCAAAGAGTAAGGGGGTTTGTTTTAACTAACTAATTAACTAAACTAAGAATTCACAGAAAATAGAATTGGAGGATTACTTTTGGAAAACGATTGAATTAAGACAATACCTAAGGAAGAATCCACCTAGACTTTACTTGTTATTCTGACTCCGAATCGGACGATTTATTCATTTAACTTGTTCCGTAGAGATCCCTAAGTTATGTTATTATCCCTATTCAAGACTAATAACGTCTAATCCCTAAATTGAATAACTGAGACTTTTCTCTAATTATCATTCTAGGGTTGCATTAACTTGATCTATGGATCCCCTTATTAGGTTTTACCCTAATTTGGTAAAATCTTGTCACCCTATCTCTAGGCGCGCAATCAAATCCGCTTAATTATGACAATTGTACTCTTAGACAAGGTCTATTCCTCCTCTGAATAAGAGCGTAACTTGAATCAATATCCTGGAATATCAAAACAAGAATTAAGAACACATAATTAAGAACAAGTCAAATATTTATCATACAATTCAGAAAAAAATAACAAGATTTGTCTTAGGTTTCATCCCCTTTAGGTATTTAGGGGATTTAGTTCATAACTAAAAAAGGAAACATCTCAGAAGAATAATGAATACAAAACATAAAGAAAACCCGAAACTCCTGAAGGGAAATTGAGGGGAGATCTTCAGTCTTGAGGATGAATCCGACTTCTGAGATGGATCAATCAGCTTTCTTCGAGTAATTCCTTTCTTCTTCCCTATGCCTCCTTCTTTTCTCTTCTTCTAGGGTGTATTTATAGGCCTTGGAATGCCTAAGAGCCCTCAAAATTAGCTTTTTCTGAATTGGACTCAACTTGGGTTTGGCAGGGACATGCCCGTGTGCGATTACTTCAAGCCGTGTTCGAGCCTGTTAGAATGGCACGATAGTGTGGTCTGTCCATGTGAGGAAGTCTAGGCCGTGTTGATTTCGTACGTTGGCCTATTTTCTCTATTTTTGGCCCGTTTCTCGTTCTTTTCGCTCTCCTAAGCTCACCTAAGTATAAAACATGAAATTAAGGCATTAAGAGCATCGAATTCACCAATTCTAAGGAAAAATCATCCATAAAATGTACAAAGCATGGGGTAAAAATATGTATAAATGACGGTTTATCAGTGGTCTTTTCTACTCTTGGGACTGACGTACTGAACGGGCTTTGTACCTACTGGACATGTGTCTAAGTGACTGCGCACTCCTTGGGTATATGCGAACTGAGACTGTGGCGAGCTGGATCTACGAGCTTGACTTTTTTGTGAGCTCCTTGGGTATGTGCGACCTCACCTTGCTGCCCTCTCGTGGTTCACCTTGCATCAAATATTCTGGTGGGACTTATCTAAGTCATGGGTTGGTGATCTAAATCCTGTTTAGGACTCAGGTTAGTGATCTAAGGAGGGTTACAAAATAGCGTATCTTAGATCCATCACATTAGATTTAAACACGGCTTGCTGGGTATGCTGCGAGCTGTGATGTACAATGGTCGTTTCGCCACGTGCACGAGCTATTGAACCATTTTTATCTACTTGTATCTGGATCGTTGATCTTCCTCAGTTATATGAATCGTCAAAATGTGGAAAGAGAAACCCTTCTTTAAAAGGAGAACCTCAGAAGCTCTAAATTCTTCACACTTAGTATTTTCTGCAACTAACACAAAGGTACTTTCAAAAACACTCTTGCTTTAAATTTCTACTTTTTTTCTTTTACCAATACTATGATGAAAATGAGAAGGATCGGTAACCGAATAGTCCAATCTCGTCCATCGCGAGAATGATCATCTTGGGCACTGGTGACGACCAAACTATATCCTTGTACCACTAAGCGAGAGGAACAACGACTGGTTCTGGTTGTGCGGGGGATAAAGCTCTCCAATTTTGTGTTTGAGTTCTCCATCCCAAAGGGGTAATGCTAGTTGTGCGAAACTACTGAAGACAGCTTCCTACTACCACTTTACACGTTTGAGGCTGGGTTCCACTTGCCACCGCACCCCTTCTTCTGTAGTCTACTCAAGGATTACGACATTACCCCCAGTTAACTCTCAGGCTTTTCTTGGTGGGTTGCCATGGCATACTTCATTGATTTTTGTGAGCATGATAAGGTTCCTTTGCTTATCGTTTTCCTGAATATGTATCAATTAAAAGGTCACAATTGAGAGAACTCAACAGGGTTATACTATTTCACCCCTTGTAAAAATGTGGGGGACCATTATTGTAAATCAATGCTCAAATATTCTCCTAAATTAGGGGAACTATGTCTAAGTCTGTGACAAACTTGGCGATAACTTTAGGTTTCTATTGAAGTGGTCTTCGCTGAGCAAAGAAATGTGCTCATTTCAAAGAACTCTCCCCATAGACAAAGCCATATCCCAATTTTGGAGGCTTCGTACTGGGTGCTTGTTGGTTTTGGAGGATCTTATCTTGGCAAGGAATGGTTTTCAATACTTCTTGAAGGGTTTCAACCTTAATGGGTGGAGATCTGGTGATATCAGGGAGGTCGCCCAATCTGTTGGTGTACTTCCGGAAAGAAACACATGGCCTCGTGATTTTGTGGATGAGTTGGGTCTGATACTGCTGGGCTTCAAAGAGGAACCAATCAATTTCTTTTATCATTTCTACAAGATGAGTCTTCACCCATTTGCTCTCGCTGCATCGTCTCAAAGGGAAAGTGGTAGGAGTAATGTTAATTTGCTAACTACTTCCATTTATCATAGAAATCTTGTTGATGCAGGAGTCGATCACAACTCTGCGAACGATTCGAGTGAAACTGATAGTGTTTCTCATGAGATCAATGATGTAACACCCCAAACCCGACCTAGAAGTCTCGACCGGATCCAGAATGCTACATTGATCACCAAGGTGATTGTAGGTAATTTTTTACAAAAATAAATTATTACATTGTATCAACACGTTTAATCATGTAAAACTTGAACAATAAAATTTCAGTTAAGTTTAGTATATAAATTCGGAATTACAACGAATAAAACTTAAATCGAAATTTGTACCACAGTTTTATAAAGTCTTACAGTACGATAACCAAATATAAAAACTGGAAATCACAAATTGATAATCCATTTCCATCAAGACTGTCCGAGACCTCTGCATACAAAGGCCATCAACAAAATCCAGAATTGTACCTGAAAGGGGAAACATAAGAGGGGGTGAGCTACTCGAGCTCAGTGTGAGAGCAAACTATCTAACTATCGAATCAAATACAGGAAGCCAGAAAGCAGTTCAAAAGCGGAACATATTTACAAAGCTATACAAAACAGTTGGTACGTTTGAAACGGACATACAGGCAGAAAACATAATTCAAAGCATAATAAAAACACACTCAGTCTCACAGTCGCAAGTGCCATTCAGTTACAGTATCCGTAACTCTCATTCATTCACAAGTTTCAATTTAGTTAGTCAGATACAATCAGAGTTTAACAATTTCACAGTGTCATAAATGTTTTTCAGTCAAACCATACAACAGACAGTTGCACTCACAAAACAATCAATAAGATGCATATGAATGTAGTTGAATTAAAGAAAATCGACCCATCCAGCCAACACACCTCTCCGTCCCCCATCACTCCTCGTTAAAGCTATTAAGCTCATCTAACCAATCACTCCATATAGGGCCTTGAAAAGCCCATCCAACCTTACACTCCATATGATGTCATCCCGGGTTACCCGACAACGATAGACATCAGCATTGTCCTCAACCCTCAGGGAATTGGGACTGCCCATGACCCTCTAGGTATTGAGGCTAACAGTATGCTGATAAATTGCCAGTCACGTATATTACGTAGCAAAGCTAGCGTATAAGCTATACTGTGCAATGCGGTAAATCACCGTACAAACATTTAGTATAAACTGCCAGATCAGATAGTGGTACGTAGCGTAGCTAATGTGCATGCGGTACAGTGCAATATGGTAATTCGCTATAATGATAGGTTGCGATAAAAGCGCGATTCGATCAATGATACGTGATGATGTTGGCGCGTGTTTCATCTGATGCAATGCGGTAGTCCGCGGTACAGTCAAATTGTCCACAACCCTCAGGGTATTGGGATTGCCCATGACCCTCTGGGTATTAGAGCTATTAACCAACAGATAAGCTGTCAGTTCAGTTCAGTCAATCTCCCTTCTTTTCAAAATCCCACCCAAAATAGTTTATGCATATATATGTATGTATGTAGTCAGATGTACACAATCCGAATACCAGTCTCAGATAACTAGTCAGAAGCAGACATTCACATCTAATCAATCAGTTACAGAAGTGTATACACCCATACACTCAGGTTCAGTACCTAACATATCACACATCCAATTACAAGTAAAACATAAACCATCCCTAATCTTTTCCCTATAAAAAACATATCAGAAAGTGGCAGTTTCTCCTCACTTCCAATGTCTAGAACCCAAATACCTTTAGGTTAACACATAAACAAGACATGTCGAAATAGAAATTTTGTAAAAATGATAATGAGAAGACAAGGTTTCTAATCCCACACCTGTTTGGACGACGAGGAAGACGGCAAAGGCGCGACAATCCAAAATTCGCAGGCAAAACGATTCAAAAGTGATCAAAATAACCCCCAAAAGAAAAAGTAACAGAGAACAAAAAGAAAAAGATACCAGGAATAGAATGTGTAACCCACAATAATAATAATAATAATAATAATAATAATAATAATAATAATAATAATAATAATAATAATAAACCCAAATCAAACAATTTAAAAATAAAGTACAAATATTAAACCAAACAAAATAATACTAAATAATTATTTAAAACATGCTAAAGTAAAATCATTTCCTAGAATGCTCACAAAAGGACTCGAACACACGACCTCCAACACTCCAACACTCTCCTTAATCACCAGACCAGCAGGGCCATTCTTGACACTAAAATGCACAGCTATACACAAATGTGCAACCTCCTTACTATCCCTATGCTCAAAACCTAAAACTTCTAGGCCCAGAATTTGGGGAGTTACAAATGAGGCCATGAGCATTGATTCGGTGATAAGTGCAGTATGCAATACTAGCTCAAGGGTTTTACGCATTGCTTTTACTAGCAAGGAGGAGGGTAATAGTACACAATTGGAGCGACGTAGTAAGAGAAGGGCAGACCCTATTGATCCTATTGCTACTGTGGCTGGACTTCCAAGTTCTCTAGTGGCGAGCTTGTAGCCTATTCCCTTATTAGCTCACTGATTGCCATTGATGATGATACCCTTCCACCTGTCTTTCGTGTCTCTCATTATATCCCTATTGTTAAAGAAGAACCAGTTGGAAGTAATAAAGGTTCATTTCCGTGATGCGGAGATTTAAGTGTGTAGGAGTACCCCTATAATCATGTTGATATGTCCCTTGGATGGCAGACTCTTTTACCAAAAGCTACGAGGTTAAGCAAGGTGTGAATACCTTCAGCATCAAGCCTTTCCTCATCTATGCGATTTCGAATTTCTGAAGCTAATATGGCCAGGTTAAAATATGATGAGGCCCGTCAAAGTGAGCTTGTTGAGGCTAAGGCAGAAATGGAAAGATTCCCGAGCTGTATCTTAAGATTAGAGAGGAAAATGAGGTCATTAATAAACAGAATGGGGACTTCACAAAATGTCTGGCTATTGTTGAAGTCAATACACATTCTCCATTTGTCGTTTTCTTTCTTCACCATTACTACATTCAAAACTAAATCCAGATATTCTACTTCTTTGATGAATCCTCACGATAATGAGATCGCAATATTCAAATATTCGATTCATGTATTGGGAGTTCTACAAGCATTTGTAATTTATGATAGTGGCATACCTCACAACTTTGTGTGTAGCTTTGTGAGTGCTTTCTTGTCTCGGTTGTCATGTTCGCCTTGGAGACTGCTAATTATTGGAGTCATCCAGGTCGCCTCCTGGTCCAGGCATAATACTCAGGGTGTGTCATAAATCAGGGTCTCCCTATGCTTGAGTAGGATTTTTCCTCTTTGTTCGATGACAACGGAGGATGCTAACTTAGATAAATCATCAGCATGCGTGTTGTCACTTCTCGAGAGCTGTTTAATTTGAGCTTTGTCAAACCCCTTGAGTAATTGATTTTTTCATTGCATGATATCTTTTTAGAACTGTTTCTTTTACGTTGTATTCATCATTCATCTTTTTTGCCACCAACTACGAATATGTGTGGGCAATTAGGTCCTTTGATCTCAGTTGGCACGCTAGTTGCAGTCCCGATATCAAAGCTTCATATTCAGTGATGTTTTTGGACATTTGAAACCCAAATGATAATTTGTATTGCGATTCGGTGCCACTAGGGTTGATTATTAGTGCACTTGTTCCCTATCCTACTCTGGTTGAAGAACCATCAACATAAACTAGCCAAGTTTTTGAATTATCAGTTGCATGCGCATCTTTTGGAGGTGGGTTAACTACTAAATGACGTACAACAAGCGAAAAAATATCTTAGTATGAAATATGATAGAAAATATAGAACATATCATGTTTCATCATAAAATATAACATATCAAATTGTAAATTTTCATTAATATTCATATAACATATAAGTTTTATATGATATTCATTATCCAACATTTCATATTACAAATTACATTATTTGTCATGTCAACAGTTTTTCAAAGGAACACTCCATTATGAAATCAACTAGTACCTGTCCTTTTATCGTCGTTCGTGAAGTAAAGTCTATCTCGAATTTGATTAGCTCAATACTTCACTCGTTACCCTTCCTAAAGTGTCTACCTTGGATAATACTTCCTTCATGGGCTGATTGGTAACAATGATGACTAGGTGAGCTCGGAAGAATGGTCACAATTTGCAAGCTGCTACTATCAAAGCATAAATGCACTTTTCTATCTTTGAATATCTCAACTCCCCATTCTGGAGTACCTTACTGATGTAGTATATTGGGAACTGGTGGACACCATTCGACTTAACAAGTATTGCTGCGACTATCTCCTCTGAGGCAGCCAAATAATGGTAGAGGGTTTCTCATACTCGGGGTGACTTTAAAAGTGGAGGGGAGGTGAGATATAGTTTTAATTCCTCAAAGTTTACCTAGCATTCTTTGATCTATAAGAAGGTGGTTCTCAAAGCTTTGAAGAAAGTATGACACTTGTTTACCATCCTAGAAATGAATCTGTTGAGTGTCACCATTCTGTTTGTGAAGCGTTATATGTCTTTTGTAGTTCGTGAATGAGACATTTCCATGGTTCCTTTGGATCTTCTCCAGGTTCGCCTCTATCCCCCTTTCTAAAATCATAAAGCCTAAAAACCTACCAGCTCGCACACCAAAGGCACACTCTCAGGATTCAGCTTCGTGTTGTGAACCATTAGGACTGCAAATGTCTCTAACAGGCGTCGCACATTCTCCCCCATTGACTCACTTCTTACTAACATGTCATCTATATATACCTTGAGCCCATGACCTATCTAGTTTTTGAATTTTCTATTTACTAATCCCTGATAGGTCGTTCCTACGTTCTTAAGGCCAAAGGGAATAACTTGATAGCAAAAAAGCCCTTCTTACGTTATGAATGTCAGCTTTTCCTGGTTATTATGATCCAAAAGAATTTGATTGTAACCTGAGAAAGCATCCATGAAGTTCATGAACCTGCAACCCTCAAAAGTCTTAACTAAATGGTCAATCGAAGGTAAGGGAAAACTATCCTTAGAGCACGCTTTATTAAGGTTGGTGAAGCTAATATACATTCTTCATTTGTCATTTTCTTTCTTCACCAATACTACATTCGAAACTCAATCCAGATATTTTAATTCTCTGATGAATCCTTCTAATAATAGCTTGGCTATCTCCTACCTCACTACTTCCACCACCTATGGCACGGACTTTCTTCTCTTCTGCCTTACTGGCTTCACCTCCGGAAGCATATTCAACTTGTTCACAATTACTTAGGGGTTCACACTCGACATATCTGCTGCAGACCATGCAAAAAAATTTAATTTTTTTCTCAAACATCAGGTCAATAAACTCTTTTCTTCTTCTCCCAACGTTGAGGAAATTTTGACGGTTCTTTCCTTATTATCGCAAAATACCTGCAAAGTCTCAATATGCTCTGCAACCTTAAGTTTTTTGCTCCTATGCTCATCCCTTACTTCTAAACTATCTAAATCTATAACCTGACTTGCCAATTCGATTTCATACAAACTTTGCACTTCAGCTATAGGTTCTCATACTTGCTTGATAGACGATATATGGCACTATCATCTTGTTCACTGATCCGAACGCAAGAATCCAACCCCAGTCCTTGTCAAAAACTTGATTTTCATGCAGAATGTTGCGACCACCATTTTTTCCATCCTCATTATCTGTAGCCTGAAGATGGCATTGTATGCCATTGGGTAGTTTACCACGTGGAACTAAACATACTTCGTGGCTGTGTGCTCACCATCCCCTAAGGTGACTGACAAAGTGATTGAGCATTTCACCTCAATGGGATGGTTCATAAAACCATATAACGGACTGGCCTTGAACAACGGTTGTTCCTTTAATCCTATCTTCCTATACGCATCCCAAGACAACACTTCTACTGTGCCCCCATTGTTCATGAGTACTCTCTTGACCTTAAAACCCGCAACTGTCACAAAGACAACCATCGAATTGTTACCTTCTTTATCACAGACAAGTTTCTTATCATCACCACCAAACTCAACGTTTCATTTTTCCTATTGTTGTGACCTCTTAGGAGCACTAATTAACATCACACTTCTCATGTGTGCCCTTCTCTTTACATTGGAACCTGCCTAATCTTCGTCCGAACCTACAGTCACATGAATGGTACCTCTAGCTTTTTTCTTACCCTTGGGATCACTATACAAGCTCTGACCCTACTGGGGACTACTCTGATCTACTAACTCTAAGAGCTTGCCATTTTGGACTGCCTCCTCTACAGCATTTCAGTGTGAAACAATCCTCAGTCTTATACCCCATCTCGTCATGGAAGACATATTGGTCCATCGAGTTTAACCTTCTCCCAATGCTCCTCATCAGAGATGGCTTGGTTAAGATGTCAAGGCTCTTGACTTGGTTGAGAATGTAGGTACGGGTAGTATTTAAGGGGATGTAGACCTTAAACTTTCCCTGACGAACGTATCTTCTGGTGTGGTCTTGCTGAGGTCTCTGGGGAGCCTTGAGTGTATCACCTTGGGTTTGATTCCTCTGCGGCCTATTGTTTCTTACTAATAGTGATTAGCTAGGGGGCCTTGTCTGTTGCAAGGTCCCTCCTTGTTTCTGAACTATCTATCTTCCATTTGAAAGGTGGCATATGATGCTCGTTTAATCTCTTCTTCCTCTGTGAACTTATAGGCTCACTCATACAAGTTGGCCAGACTCTACAATCTATTATCCGTGGAGGAGTACTATACTTGGTTGTTCTGTACTCCCATGATGAATACATCTATGGCCCATTAGTCCTCCAAGTTTTTCATGTTTAGGGCCGTTACATGAAACCTCTTTACGTAATCCTGAAAGGACTCGCCCTCCCTCTATTTTATAGACATGAGCCCTATAAGCATATTCATGATTGCTCTATAGGCCCTAAATCTATCCAAAAACATCTGTCTCAACTGTGAGAAGTTTTAAACTGAACCTTATGGAAAGGATAGGTACCAATCCTTGGTGCTGCCTTTGAGCGTTGTGGAAAAGGCTTTGCACTTCACTGCATCCGACATTCCTAGTACATTCATGTAGTCATTGTACTGCATCAAACGAGCTCGCAGGTCCCTTCTTCCCTCAAATATATGTTTTGGGACCTTAAAGTCATGTGGTAAGTTTGTGAGAATTTCAAAGGCCAATGGGTTATTGGAGCAGAATGGTCAATCCATGTCCTGTGATTCAGGGTGTAACGCCCGTACGTCTCTACACAATTTGTCCATCTTGTTTTGCCATTCTTTAATCTGAGTCTGAATGCATTTTTTTCGTAGCTCTTTGTTCTACTTTAGTAGCTCCTGTTGAAAACCTTGTTGCTACTTAAAATGCGCCTCCTGAGCAACCATCTATTCCTTTATAAATCTCATTTGCTCCTAAAGGGCTAAAAACTATTGTGGGGGTCCCTCTTGGTTGAGAGGGAGCGACAACCCTTGATTGGTGGAAATATTCAGGTCCAAAGGATCATATTCTCCTTGATAAACCGTATTACTGAGGTTTTTCGATTTATCGGTGAACCATCTGGAAAATAAGTCTGTTTCATTGTATTGGTCACCGGAACCTGGTGCTCCAACCTATCATGATGAAGAGTTGAAGGGGAAATTTTCACTTGGGTGAGTCGTTTCCTTCGAATACAGAAGGAAACTAACTCAAAATCAAAAAATCTAATGATCGTAAATCCATCCACGCTCATCGCACCAATTGTTGAGTAATATTTTCTCATGTGTTATTCATTAAAGTATTCGAGTATTTATACATGTTATAGATGCTGTTAAAACTCATGATAGGACCCCTACTACTAGGACCCCACTATATTTTGTCTTGACTCTAATGCCTCTAGTACTGACATTCTCTATCCTTAGTACTAACATTCTCTGCAGACTCCAGGCCTACCGGACACGTGTCTACGGAACATGTGGTCCTTTTTGTTCCTGGGTCTAATGTTTTGAGTGAGCTCCGTACCTGCTAGATATGTATGCAGGTGACTACGCGCTCCTTGGGTATATCTGAACTAAGATTGTGATGAGTTGGATCCGCGAGCTCCTTAGGTATATATGAACTCACCTTGTTGTCCTCTCACGGTTCGTCTTGTACCCAATCTTCGGGTGGGACTAATCTAGGTCGTGGGTTAGTGATCTAAATTCTATCTAGGACTTGAGTTGGTGATCACTAATGTATAACATTTTTAATATAAAAAAATCATTTAAATGGTAAAAAGGTGTATATGGTTTCAATGCAATAAACCATTTAAACGTTAAATACAATTTAATTAATACAAACTTTTTAAAACTTTCTATTACCTTTTCAATGGCTTAATTAATGGAATTATTTGATGTAATTAAAAGTCTTTGCATTAATTAAATAAATATACAAGATTTTGCTTCAATACAAGAAATTGAAGAGTTCAAAAAAAAGGTAGTACATTAATGTAATATTGCATTAATTAAATAAACGTACAAGATTTTGTACCACAATTTTACATTATTTAAAACAATTTTCTTTAATTAATTTTTATTGTAATCAACCATGCAATTTAATTTGTCCACTACAATTATTGTAATTATTTATGCAATTTAATTGATGTAGCACAATTTTGTATTTCCTCTTTTCTTCTCTTCTTTTCTTTGATCGTGTTATTTTGTGACAGGTTTTAAATATTTATAATTAATCGTTCTCGAAACTAAATATTATCACAATGTAGGCAAGTGTACCTATCGAATAGTAGTATAGTTTTAGCAAGACCGGATTGTTGAACCCAAAGGAACTAAAAGTATTAGTAATGATAGTCTTTTTATTATCTAGCCTAAGAATAAAGGAGTTCGTTTTAACTAACTAATTAACTAAACTAAGAATTCACAGAAAATAGAATTGGGGGATTACTTTTGGAAAACAATTGAATTAAGACAATACCCAAGGAAGAATCCACCTAGACTTTACTTGTTATTCTGGCTCCGAATCGGACGATTTATTCATTTGACTTGATCCGTAGATATCCCTAAGTTATATTATTATCTCTCTCGAGATGAACAACGTCTTACCCTAGGTTGAATAATTGAAATCTCTTTCTAATTAACTTCCTAGGGTTGCATTAACTCGATCTATGGATCCCCTTATTAGGTTTCACCCTAATCTGGCAAAATCTTGTCACCCTATCTCTAGGCGCGCAATCAACTCTGCTTAATTATGACAAATGTACTCTTAGACAGGGTCTATTCCTCCTCTGAATAAGAGTGTAACTTGAATCAATATCCTGGAATATCGAAACAAGAATTAAGAACACATAATTAAGAAGTGAAATATTTATCATACAATTCAGAAAATAATAACAAGATTCGTCTTAGGTTTCCTCCCCCTTAGATATTTAGGGGATTTAGTTCATAACTAAAAGAGAAAACATCTCAGAAGAATAATGAATACAAAACATAAAGAAAACCCAAAACTCCTGAAGGGGAATTGAGGGGAGAACTTTCGTCTTGACGGTGAATCCGGCTTCTGAGATGGATCAATCGGCTTTCCTTGAGCAATTCCTTGCTCCCTCCTCTGTGTTTCGTTATTCTCCGCTTATAAGGTGTATTTATAGGCTTTGAAATTCCTAAGAGCCCTTAAAATTAGCCTTTTCCGAATTGGACTCAACTTGGGTTCAGTAGGGACATGCCCGTGTGACACGCCCAGGTGCGATTAGTTCAGGCCGTGTTCGAGCCTGTTAGAATTGCACGGCCATGTGGTCTACCCTGTGAGTCGTGCTTCGATTCTACCAAATTGACACGACCGTATGGTCTGCCCGTGTGAGGAAGTCCAGGCCGTGTTGATCTCGTACGTTGTCCCATTTTCTCCATTTTTGGCCCGTTTCTTGTTCCTTTAGCTCTTCTATACTCAACTAAGTATAAAACATGAAATTAAGGCATTAAGAGCATCAAATTCACCAATTCTAAGGAAAAATCATCCATAAAATGTGCAAAGCATGGGGTAAAAATATGTATAAATGACGGTTTATCAAATACCCCACACTTAAGCATTTGCTTGTCCTCAAGTAAAATCCTCATCTCATAATTAAAATAAATTCTTCTCAACTTATAATTTCTATCGATAATATCTCAAAATAATCCATAGGTAATCAAACATTGAAAGTTTGACTAAAAGAACATGAAAGTTTCACACATTCCAAGTTGAGCATTTTATCATGAAAACATAGGTGTCTCCCCTTATCTAAGTAATTACCTTTGATTCAAAATATCATAGAGTTTCACATCCTCACTAAAGATTCACTCAAATCACTCGAGTTGTTTAAGGACAATAAATGAAGCACTCAATAGTCAATAGTGAAAAGTCATTACCATAGGCTTGCATGAAAATCAAATCTCCACCACTATAAATTGAGATGAAACATCAATCAAAAGGTCATTAAAAGGTTGTAACGTGGCTTTGGTTAAAAGGTGTGGTCACAAGCTGGAAGAAAGGGTTAGAATCGAGATTGAATTGAAAATTTGCCTAACTAGAAAAATGACTAGTCATCAGTTGCGTACAACAGAGCTTTTTTCTTGGAATATGGAATTTAACTACTTTAGATCAAAAGATCACTACTACTTATATATATACATGTTTTTTTAAGAACAAGTCAAATACAAAATAAAATAAAACATAACTAAACAATTATTCCAACTCAAATCTCGACAAAAATAGGGATCAAATTAATTTAGGGGATTTCAACAATAATGAGTTATGGGTTAATATTGAGGGCAAATCAACGAATGGGTTGTTAGGCTTAAGGGGGTTCACTAAGGGTTAATTGTGAAGGTAAGCTTTTATGGAGTTAGTGGGTTAAACCTAAGTGCATTTATCATTTTGACATATCAAATCAAATGGTGTGGTCTTGACATGCATAATCAAGCAAGTTCTAGAATTACAGTTCAATATTGGCGCAATCATAATGAAAGTGAGCATGGAAGAAATAATAGATGCTCTTGAAGGCTCAAAATCTCACAAAAATTATGGCTTTTTGATGTTTAAACTTGTGAATTTTAACTCAAGATAATACCTAGACTTAGAGAAACAACCTAGAAGTTTTTAATTCTTCAAAAATCAACTTAATACGCTTGATTCCCTAATTTTTTAAAGTTTAAACAATCAATGCATAAATGCCTATGTTTTAATTCAAGACATATCAATAAAAAATCATGAGTTAATTAAAATTCATTCGAATAGTGATATGAGTAATTCACGTGAGAATAAGACATATTCAAATAGTGATATAAAAGACCCCTCACACTTAAGATGTACATTGCCCTCAATGTACAAAGATAGATCTATTGAAATAGATAAATTTATGATCATAAGATAAGGAGAGAAGTGAAACTTCCTGAATGATGAATGAATTCCTTGAACTGGAGTTTTTAGAGAATAAATGGCGTGAGATTGGAAGAGGATACTCCGGTGGTGGTAGAGGTTCATTAGTCCATAATTCCTGTGCCAAAAGAATATTATATCTGTTGGTAGCTATAGTTGTGGTCAAGCAAGACATGACAGTCGTGGTCGAGTAGGACATGACAGTCGTGGAGAACCTTTCCTGGTGTAGTTTTTAGTTCCTATGTGAGGATAAGCTTAAGAGCTCTTTTATAGCTGTGACAAAATCAGGAACTTTTTTAGGAAATGTAAGGAAACAGAATTACTCGTAATGGAATAGCTGAAGTTGGTCATTGTAAAATAAGAATTATAAAATCTAATAAAGATAGGTATAATAAAAAGGAGTCTGAAGATAAAATAAAAGTAAAAACATAAAATAAAATAATTAATGAAAGTTTTTAAACATCTTCATCGCTAGATGGTTCGTGAGTGGAGGTGCTGGATGAGATGTGAAAATGCTAACAAATCGATGTAAGTCGCATCAATGTGATCAAATCGTTGAAAACATTATTGTTCAAATCGTGTAAGGCGCTTCGGAGAGATATGTCAGCGTATGAAGCCGCCACATGAACTGGACGAGAGGAGCGTGGTGGCTGAGACAGTGGGTCATCGTGCTGTGGAGGGACATCATCAGTAATGTCCTCGAGGGCCTCCTCCTCAGTAGATTGGGCGAGACGATATTGAGGAGGGTAAGTTCCTCGGCGCTTTTCGATCATCCTCATGCTTAGCATGCTCGAGATGCCTTGTGGAGACATCTGGCCAATGAGAGTCAAGGATGATTCTTGGGTTGCGGTGTTGAGGAGCACGAAGTGCCATGCCAGTCGAGTCACGTAGGGGCCAATAGAGATGACCCCCCTCCGATGCTGCTCTGTCTGGTGGCGAATGGCAAGGGTGATAAAGTAGGCAAGGTCGAAGGCGTGCCGTCGACATACACCATAAGTAGTAAATGTCATTCTTTGGTGGCGACGCTGGTGCTCCCTCTCATACTGTCAAGGTGTGTGCCAAGATGGCGTGTAGGTACTTCAAGGAGGCGAGAGAGGCGATGCCTTGGAGCGAGTCGTAGGTGTGCGAACCGGGGACTAAATCGTACCAGCACTTCGAGGAGAGTAGTAGATGTGGCGATGGAGAGTGTCGAGGTCATTCTCATCCATGAACTCCTCTCGTGTATAAGCCCAAAGCTATACCAAACTCGGGTACACTCAACTAGCGGACTAAAGCGCCAAGACAGGCTGGACCATGTCGAGATCATCATAATTTGTCATTATGGTGCGAAGGTGAAATGTTGAGCATAATTCCATTGTAAGCTCGAGATACATCAGCTCGATGATTCTAAAGAAAAGCTCTCAAGGGTCGATGGTTAGGAGGGCCCGAATCGCATCGACCAACTAAACTTGTTCTCTGCAGCCCAATCGATCAGTGCCCATGATTAAATGTAAGCTCGAGATACGTCGGCTCGATGATTCCAAAGAAAAGCTCTCAAGGGTCGGTGGTTAGGAGGGCCCAAATCGCATCGACCAAGCCGAACTTGTTCTCTCGCAGCCCGATCGATCGGCCCATGATTAAAGGTCGGGCCACGAGTGTTCTTCTTGAGGCCCATTGAGGAACTACGAGAAGCGGTGGCGATTCTGCGGTAGGACCCGAGGAAGATGGCGTCCCCTTCTTTCTTTTGAGCGGGGGCGGTGACTTTCTTTCCTCGTAAAGATAACATTGTACTGCAATCAAAACCATTAATTCATCTTGAGGAATAGTCAAAGTAAAATGAAGACAAAAATTAAAATAAAATAACAATCATAATTTCAGCCACAACTACTAAGACTAACAACTTAACCAAAGCAATCAATTTTAAGGCATAAGAATGGCGAGAAGAATTCCATGGAATGCAATCATACTTGACGGATGAAACATGTCAACACAAAATGCATGAGTATGTTTGTTATTCTAACCATGAATAATTACTTTAAACTAGTCAAATGGGGCATGAAAATCATGTAATGAGTAAGAATGTCACATGAAAAGATGATAACTACCTAGATAATGAATTTTGAGTGATAGAAAGATAAAATAACATATAAAATGCAGATTGCTATGATAACTAGCATGAAAATGAGTGCAATTAAAGGGAAAAGAGTAAACAAATGCTAGAAAGCGGAGAATGAGCTACAAAAATAGGGTGGAAGCAGCGCTTGCGGGCATGGCGGGACGGGCATGTGGATTCTGCGGCTAGGGTTAGGGATTTTAGGTGAAGAAAACAATGAATAGTGCAGCCTATTTATAGATTTAGGGGCGCACGACCAAGGAACACGCCCGTGTTCCCCAATTTCAGCCCATGTGATTCGCGAATTTTGAATTTGGGTGCGTCTGGCATTCAACCCACGCTGTGTATTTTGGGCGTGTGGGTGCACTGCGGCCGCATCACTGCGATCGTGTCTAGCTTCATTCGCTTCTCCCACGTCCGTCAGTGTATGAAGCTCTACGCGCGTGTTAATTTGACAAGTTCGACCACGAGTATAGGACACGGGGCGTATCAAGCGCTGTGTTATTTTACGAGAGGTTCAACCACGGTTCTAAGGCACGGCGTGTCGAGCGACCGTGTTATTTTAGCGAGTTCACCCACGGCCATATCGCATTGTCGTGGCGTTTTATCGTAGCCCGTGTTTGGGAAAAATTTCTACCCTATTTCCACATGGTCCTCAGCACACCCGTGTGTCTGGCCGTGTCTGTGTGGAAAACCTGTATTCAAGATCCTCGTTAGTAAGTTAGGTGTTAAATACTAAAATTTAAAGAAATTAATATTGTTAGTGCTCGGGTTACCTTAGAAGCGCTTATTTATAGTCTAAGCTAGACTTACCTCTCCATTGAATGGTCATGGTGGTTTGAGGAGTTTATACTCCTCATTCCTACGATCAATCTCACCAAGATAAGGTTTTAGGCAGTATTGTTTACCTTAAAAGTGCGAACTTGGGATGACTTACCTCAATTGTACCAAATGGGAAAATCTTAAGTGCCGTAAGAGAGGACTTCTTCATTCGGTTTAGTAGTGACAATGTGAGAATCTGCGACTTCTAATAAAATTTTATCTCAACCTTAAGTTGATTTGGAAAAGTATTGAGCTCGTTACGGCATAGTTTTGGTTTATCGATTGTTCTCGGTTTATCGTCGCCATTCGTCTAGCTCCTCGATTTGTAGCCTTCGATCTTCATGAATAGGTCCTCTACTATTGCTTGAGAATGGCTCATGTACTTTCTTGGACTTGTTTCTGCGAAGTAGGTTACACCATATTGTCAATTTTAGTAGAATGGTTTAGGCGATCACCTTCAATTACGATGTGTTGCCAGTTGCGAGCTTGAAGGGTGATTGTTTTGTTCCCTACGAAGTGTGAGCTCACTGTGCGAACATCAATAATCGTTCTAACAGTTGCTAAAAAGGGCCTTCCTAACATCAAAGGAGTGTTGCTATCCTCCTCTATGTCTAGAACAATGAAGTCAATGGGAAATATAAATTTATCGATTTTAACTAGCACATCTTCAATAATACCCCTAGGAAATCTTATAGTTTTATCTGCTAATTGTATGCTCATCCTAGTCTGTTTGGGTTTCCCAAGACCTAATTGTTTGAACATTTTGTAGGGCATGACATTAATACTAGCCCCTAAATCAACTAATGCATTATTAACATCTAAACTACCAATTAAGTAAAGAATTGTAAAACTCCCTAGATCTTTTAATTTGTTAGGTAGCTTATTCTGTAGAATAGCTGAGCAAACTGCGTTTAGCTCCACATGCGACGCCTCGTCCAACTTCCGCTTATTTGCTAAAAGCTCCTTTAAAAATTTTATTGCGTTTGGCATCTGTGATAGAGCTTCAATAAATGGTAAGTTAATATGTAATTTTTGTAAGAGTTTAAGGAATTTACCAAATTGTTAAATCTGAGCGGTCTTTCCTTGTCGCATTAGGGTATGGAAGAGGCGAGGTTTGTGATCTGTACTTACAGGTTTACTGTACTTTGTGGTATACCTCACCTTTATCTTTGCTTATCTCAATATCTTGCCTTGGTTCTGGTTCAGGTGTGACTAACCTTTCCCTATCTTGACTAGTGAACGCGTTGAGTTGCTCCATTGGATTAGATTACTGTGTTGTTTGGCAAGCTACCTTGTGGTCATTCGAGAAATCAACTTGGCAAGCTATCAATTTGAGTTTGAGCCCTTGGATCGGCGCATTGATTTTTAAGTGTTGTCTCGGTATTCTAAAAATGAGTTTCTAACACCGATATAAACTTTATGAGCATCTCTTCAAGGTTGGCTTCTTCTCTTGTTGGTAGGGTGGTTGTTGAAAACCGGAAGATTCTGTGGCCTTTGATTCCCTTGACCACCCGGGAGAAATTTGGGTGGTTCCTCAACTGCATTATAAGTATTGCTATAAGGATTGTTTTGAGGTAGAGGATTGTTACCCATGTAACTTAGCGCTTTCGTTGTCCATTTCTAACTATATGGCGGGTATTACAGGCTGCTCAATCCACCTCCATTTAGCCATGCTTTGCATTACTAGGTGAAACTGTGAAGAACTAAGAAAACCATCAATTTTCTTATTCAAGAGTTCTACTGATTAGAGAGCATGGTGGTGAGTCGACGTTATAAACAGAAATTTGTTTTTGTTGGTTTTGTCCTCATGACTTGCCAGCGATAGTTATTGGTGACATCTCCTCTATAAATTCATAAGTAGCCGGTGTTTTATAGTTGATAGTTCCGCCAGCAACTGCGTCAACCATTTGTAGAGTCGAAAGATTCAGGCCATTATGAAAGGTTTGAACCTGTAGCCAGAGTGGTAACCCATGGTGAGGGCATCTTTGTAAAAGATCCTTGTATCTCTCTCATGCATCGTAGAGTGTCTCTAAATCCATCTGCACAAAAGAAGAGATATCATTACGTAATTTAGCCGGTTTAGCCAGCGAAAAATATTTTAATAAGAACTTTTCAGTCATTTGTTCCCAAGTAGTAATTGACCCTCGTGGTAATGAGCTCAACCACTATTTAGCTTTGTTCCTCAATGAAAAGGGAAACAATTGAAGATGAATGGCATCGTAAAAAACGCCATTAATTTTAAATGTATCATAAAATTCAGGAAATTTGCCAAGTGAGTGTTTGGGTCCTCATCACGCAAACCATCAAACTAAACAAATTCTTTGTATCATCCGAATAGTGTTAGGTTTTAGTTCAAAATTATTCGCAACAATAGCGAGTCTAACTATACTCGATTCAATTCCGATTAAAGATGGTTTAGCATAATCATACATAGTGCGTGGAGCAAGATTACGATTTACTAGATTAACGACAATCGCGCGAGAGGTATCGAGTTTTCTGATTTTCAGCCATCTCCTCGATTGTGGCTTGTATATCGTCCTCTTGCTCTTCCACTATGTATCTTAAATTCGCCTTATTTCTCTTGGTTTTGTGAAACTCTTTTTATTTTGAAAAACAATGGGGATCGACTTTTTGAAAACAAAAATGTGGAGTCGCCACCAATCTCTTGAGTTAGGTGTGATTGGGCCACCTACTAAAATGTTTTATTCCATGAAAAATAATTTTGGTTCAAATAAAATGGGTTAGGAGTCGATTTACGCATGAGGAAGGGTTAGCACCCTCATTACGCCCAAAAATTGGTACCAAATTGATTTGATCTTTGTCCTTATACCAAAAGTTTTTCTTTAAAGAAAAGATTTTTCAAAGTATGATTCTTTAATGTTTGAATAGTTCAAATTAGTGGTCCAAAATCTCTCGTTTCAAAGATATGCGATATCATACCCGATGCGATTGGATCGATCCTTTATACCTTTAAAAATACGATTGATTTTTAACTTTTGAAAACTCGTACACTAAAATTATAAAAGGTTATCCAAATATTTAGTTCAGAAAAAATCATACCCAAACACGATTGAGCATGATTTTCCGAATTCCCAAATATTGGATATTGCCTTATTTGAAATTTTGAATAATAAATAAAATTGGAAATTTCGCTCAAAACATGTTTATTTTTTTAAATGGAATACTTGATGCATTGTATCAAAATGTTTGCAGGAAAGGATTTATGAACATGAAATAATAGGATACAACAAGTCACAATTAATAAATCCACAACTATGTACAACTATTGTAAGTAAAATGTGACCAAATTCTTAATCATGGATGATGAACAATCATTACAAAGGATATACAACAATAATTAACATGACATAATATAAAATGATCCATAAAATATGTACAAAATGAAATGGAATTAGAAATCAATATATAGTACAAGGCATTTTCAACATAATGATGAATTAATTAACACATAATACAAGTTGACAAGTTGGTATGAAAGCTAGGGATATATAATTATTTGAAATGAATATTGTAGAATAAAACATTTGAATCGAATAATATGCAAAATATTTCAAACAAAAATTTTAAAATTTGACAATATGCATAGTTGCTTAAATAACATATAAAATAAAAAATAAAACACATGATAGGATATAATGTACATAACAAATTCATAAAACATGTATATATAAATAAATTTGGAAATAATTATTTGTAAAAAAATAGCATGAAATCACTACAGGAAAATAGGGCTTTCGCGGCGTTTTTAAGCGGCGTTTATAAAAAGCATACAAAAATTGTAAAACACATAGCAATAGCGGCGTTTTACCAAAAAGCGCCAATAAAAAAGCAGAGCAATAGCGGCGTTTTAGAAAAAACGCCGCAAAAAATAGAGCATTAGCGGTGCTTTTGGGAAAGCTTGTGAAGACCGAGCATTAGCGGCGCTTTTGTAAAGCGCCGCTGAAGATGAGCATTAGCGGAGCTTTTAGTAAAGCGCGCTAAAGACGAGAGCATTAGCGGCGCTTTTGTAAAGCGCGCTAAAAACAAAACATTAAGCGGCGCTTTTGGTAAAGCGCCGCTAAAGTTTTGAGCATTAGCGCTTTACCTAAACCCAATAAAATCATAAACACTAATCTATAACCCCTAAAACAATAATTATTAAAATTTATGGTTATACAATATATTAAATATTTTCTTATATAATCGTAAAAGAGATAGTATTGAATTTAAAATATCGAATTAATTATCATTATAGTTTATGGTTTATGGTTTTAAGATATATAGGTTTAGGGTTTAAGGTTTATGAGTTAACTATAGTTTAAGATATATGGTTTAGGGTTTAAGGTTTAGGAGTTAACTAGTATTTGAAGGTTTATGATGAATTATGGGTTTAGGGATTATGATTTAGGGTTTAGGGGTTAGGGTTAGAGTTTAAGGTGTAAGGGTTTGGGGTTAAGGGTTAAGGGTTTAGAGTTTAGTGTTTATGGGTAGGGGTTAAGAGGTTTAGGGTTTAGATTAATTAGTATTTTTAATTTATATATTAAATGATTTCTTATATTATTGTAAAAGAGATAATCTTAATTTGAATATATTAAACTTATGATTATAGTTTAAATTATTTAAGGGATAATAGATAAACTTTCGAGTGTACAAAACAATTGAGAAGTGGACAAATGTACACATTCAAGTGAACATGAAACAATAGAGGAAAACAAAATTGAAGTGCAAAAAAAAATGAATATATAGAAATACGATTGTAAGATTATTACAATGAAACAAAGGAATGAATTATGTGCAATATTTTTGTATATTTTAGTACCGTCATTATTTTTGTATAAGATATATTTTTATTCTAATAATATCTTAAAAACACAAATCTTGTATAATGTATAATTTATTGCACCTATCCTTTACACTTATTAAATTTTAAAAATTTATACAACAATTCTAAAATTTTAGCTTTAGCGATTTAATATTCATAATATTGTAGCTCAAATTATGTATGTGCCCGTATATCAATTGTGAATCCTTCTATACTATTGTACTAATAATATATATTAATGTATTACGTGCTGTATATTAATGTTAATGTATTCTTTTGTAATATGTAGCTCAAATTGTCAATCCGTCTATATTATTGTACTAATAATATATATATTAATGTAATATTGAAGAGTTAATTGATTAAAAATAATAAATGCAAGTACAAAAAGAGCAAGGTAAAGAGGTACAAAAAGATTCAAAATTGCTAACAACAAGATTTGAACCCAAGTACTAAGGTAAAGAGCAAGCAAACTTAACCAACTAATCTATAGTGGCGTTTATACTAAAAATGCTGCAAAAAATTAATTTATACTAGCATTTTTAAAAAAACACCACAAAAAAGCCACTCGTTACTCCCTCTTTTCTCGATCTGGAATAAAAAAAAAAAAAAGAAACTAAAAAAAAGGCACAAAGGGTTTTGGAAGCAAATCAGCGAAGAAGCGTGTGAAGCGAGCTATCGAGCATGTTCGAGTCTTAGCACATGAAATCGACGGTCGTCAAGTGAGTCGGCTTATCTCTTATAACTTTCTTTCCATCATGTCTGTACTTTTTCTTTTTTTTTTTCCTTTCAATTTCTTTGGATAGCTTTAAATCATTACTATTTTTAGTAGTTTATTCTCCCGCTTAGATTGAAGGTAACCTCTTTGGTTTTCTTCCCTCTTTGGTTTTCTTCTAATTCAAGGTATCGATCGCATTCACGTTTTCCCGTTAATGGGTTTTCTTTATTTTATTTTCTATGCCATCGACTTTTTCTTTCTTTCTTTGAGGTGTTCTTTAAAATCTGCGCAATGTGTTGTTCAGTAGTTTCTTGGGTTTCTCTATGGATTCAATTGAGATTATAGAATTATAGGATTTTTTTTTGTGTTGGATTGCGTATGGTAAAGAATCTAAAGTTTACTCTCCTTATGTTTGATGAATTGCCTATGAGAGAACTATTCATATCGGTATAGGAAAAAGGGTACATTTGTTGTAATTTGTTGAAATTATTTGCTTTCATTAGTTCATGGTTTGAAATTCTTTTCCTCCACAAGCAGTAGGAAGCCGATGATATATTTATTTAGCTTTGACATTTTAGAGGTGATTGAATAGACTCTTTGTAAGTTTCGATGTAGTAGAGCTGAATATGGGATTTCAGTGATTAACTAATATAAGTGTTTTCTCCATCATCAGGAAAAGGCTCTTGAACAAGATCTTTGTTGAAATCTTGATGTATGAGAGTTTACGTTTTGCATACGGCTTGCTTGAGGTGTTGATCATCTTTGTGACTTCTATCACCATATGGAATAAAAGGCATCATTAGGCAAATAATTCTTTCGTTCCTATAGCTTGTTTTTTGGGAGAAATATGTTTCTTTGAAAAAGGAGTAAACAAGGTACTTCAAATTTCTTTGTTTGAATAGCATTTGATTTATATATTCTTTTTCATTAATTTCAAATTCATTAGAAATGTTTATTGATTGCACAAGTCGAGAGAGGTGAACCAACATTTTAGTTAAAATGATTACATTCATTGTTTAACTATTAACTTCACCTCCATAATGACATGTGGTTTATGTCTGAAGTTTATTTGAAATGAGAAGAGAATGATAAATTTGTGGATATCAATTTAGGTTTTGTTCTTCTGAGGTTGGTTGCCTTAATGATGGCTTTTGGGGAGGATAAAGGAACTTTGTAATTCTGATTTTTATTTGTGAAATTGGGCTTTTATGAGCCATGCTTGCACTGTTACTTTTTGTCTTGATCATTATGTTGTTAACATGGTCATTAACAGATGTTCTCATACTCAAGCTATTGTTCGTGTTTATATGAGTTAGTTGTTCCTTCTCATTTTCATTTTTGATCATGCGGCCAAAAAGTGCATCAATTTTAATGATTGTTTTGAATCTTGGAAGAGGTTCTAAGAATTTGGGAATGCATGATGAAAATGCATGCGAGTGCAGGACAACGTCATAGTCCAACGTCATAGTTGATCTTTTCTAGACTATGGTCACTTTAGATCTTTGTCAATTATTGAAGTTTTAGAAAAGCTATGCACTTGCGGTTATGCTGTGTCAGCAAAGGTGTTGTTCTTTGTGGTTTTGAGTATAATCTCTTGTATGAGGGGAAGGAGTTAATGTGCAATTTGGCGGGTGTGCAATTGCAAAATCTCTCAATTTTTATCCACAATAAGAAAAACATAGCTATCGAGAAATCGGTATTGTAGTCCATGCAACGCTTTTTGGGTTTATGTTACCAATAAAGCTTCTTGGGTTTATAACTTGTAATCTCACTCTTGTAGTTATGCAAGTAGTTTACTTAAAACATACAAAAACAAGAGGCTTAGACTTGGTTTTAGGAGTTTCTGGGATATAAGTTTGCACGCTAATTTTTCCATGTTTTTGCATTTTCAAGTTTCTACAATTGCAAAACTCTCAATTTTTGACTGCAATAAGAAAACATAGCTATGCTAAGAAATCTACATGGTAGTTCATGCAAGGTTTCACAGGTTTATGTTACCAAAAATGCTTCTTGGGTTTCAAAAACTTATAATTGCGTGCTTGTTATTTAAGCGGTTTACTTAGAAAATACAAAAACAAGAGGCATAGAGTTGGTTTTAGGAGTTTCTGGGATATAAGTTGGCACTTGATATTTTCATTTTTGAAACTTTTGGCATGCTTGGGAAGGATGCTATGTTGTATGCCAAGTTCTAATACTGTAGTGGATCAACTTATAAGTTACCTTTTACCTTGTCTCAGTACTTTTGTTTCAGATTTTAAATCTGGTTAAAATTTGCTATCAGTTCTAATACCATTATGTTATTAACAATGTCAACTCATTAATCCAAGGAACATTTTTGTTATTTCCTCAAGCGTTTTTAATTTATTTTGATGGATAGATTGAATAGCATGTCTTGAATTTGTTACTCATTGTATAAATGCTTATTCCTTTTAATAATAGCATTGTACGGGAGGAATTGTAGTTAGGTGGTTAGAATAAGGAGTAATCATAAAATGGTAGAACACAAAATGATTCTCCTGCAATACGGAAGGAGCTATGTGCATTTTGTTAGTTGCTTGTTTAGAATGATCTGCAATTTGATGTTGTTGAGTGTACCAATGCAATTTGATGTTGTTTTGATACATAATTTTCTGCTTTTTCTTTTACATAAATACTAGGAAAAAAAAAAAAAAAACATATCCATTGATAGGGGGTAAATGGCAAAATCTGTCCACACCAATTTTTGCATATGATAGTTATATAATTTAATAAAGGGATGGGAGATCAAATTTTTTTCCAATTTTTGTCGGTGCCTATTTTGGATTTTGCTTCATGCTTTGGTAGTCGGTTATGCCAAAACTCCTTTCAAAGATAAAAGTCACTCTGTAAGTGATAAAAGGATATATTATGGCACACTTCTTATATGTGACAAAAATTTAATATATAAAAAAAAACAAAGTTTAAGTTTAATAAAAAAGTTTTTATTTTCTCATGTTGGTCTTAATAATGTTAGAATCTAAAAGCTCAAATAAATATTTCTCTTTAAAAATATAATATGCCTTATCATAAAATTCATAAATTTCTTAATTGTTGAGAGAATTGTTCGAGAAACAATATATAAGGCGTATCTAGTAAAATTTATTTTATTAGTGAATTAAATATAGAGATAGTAACTAAAATTACTGTTTTCATTATTATATAATTTTAAAATCACAATGAATTTATGTTAAAATTGTTTATTTAAGCGAGAAATAAATAGCAAAACAAAGTTGTATAATTACACCTTTGATTTGATAAATAATAAAACAAAAAGTAAACAATGTGATTTTTGAAAATATTTGAATTACTCTGTTATCAAATATTTACATTTTTAACTTATAATTAGATCCATTTTATTTTCTTGAATTGTTAAGCGAGTATATACGTAAAAAGCGGTCATTGTAAGCCCAGTGCCAAACATTATCATGGTTGTTGCGGTGTTGCTTATCATTGAATCAATCTATAATCTTTGGATGCAAGGCAATCATATTGCTTATGATTTGTAGAAAAACATCTACTTAAGCTGATCTTTTAGTTCCTCAACCATTGGTGGTTCATGATGGATGTAAACAATGTTGCAATTCCTTACAACCTTGCTTACTTGACCTACGAATAATCGAAACAAGTACATTTTAAAATAATGGGTCAATTTTTATTTTATTTTTACAAAATAAACTACTAATATTTTTAGTCTATTATTTCATTAAAAAATAATTTGCTAAATTTTATAAAGTTGTGCTAAATTTCATTCCATGTTATGGGTTATTATTGCTGAATTTTGATTTATTGAATGCCATATGCTTTGATCTTTAGGTGCATTATCTATTGACAAAAGTTGCAATGAAGTGATTGTTGAAACACAGTAGAAGCAGTTCTTGTTGAAGTCTTATTTTTAATGTCTATTATAATTTGTTGAGTTATAAAATCTAGTTTTTTCATGTTACTGAGTTGAATTTATCTTGGGCTCGAGTCAAATTGATCTCGGACTACGATGCATTACGATCTTGGCCTTCTCGGGCTCACGTTTTGTCAGTTCATATTTTACGAAGTTTAGATTTTTCGACTCCCTTTATTCTGAGTTCGGAGTTTTCTCGAACTCTATTTAGAAGTTTTGACTATTTAATTCAATTTTTATTATTTATTTTAGTTTTGATTCTAAAATTTTTATTTTATTAATAAAAATAATTATTATTCAAAGATATACAATTAGTTATTTTTATTTATTTAATAACATATTACTAGTTCATGTAATATAAAATAATTAAGGTATTTTATAATATGATATTTGTTTACTTATAAATTTTAATAGTTTCAATTATAAAAAAAGTGTAATTAAATATTATCAGATTTAAAATGTTTTATTTTTATTTTTGCTTTAATGTATTTCAATATTTATCAATTTTAAAATGATTTGCTTATATTTCATTTATTAACATTTTAAATATATTTCAATATTTCAATATTTATCAATTAACATAATTTCATTTATCATGTAAATTTTAAATAAATTTAAAATTTTCTATTATATTGATCAAAATTTTAAATATTTTATTTTATTCCACTTTAATTTAATTGCGAGTGCTATAGCAACTTGAATTAAATTAAATTGTATTTAAAGTTTTATTTTAAATATTTTATTTTATTTCACTTTAATTTAAGCCACGACATATATATTTTGGATAAATTTATTTAAATTCTAAATTACATATTTTGGATTAATTTATTTTGGATTAATCAGGACAAATTTTTTTAAATTACGACACATATTTTGCAATTTAATCACGACACAATTTTTTAAATTACATATTTTAGATTAATTAAAATAAATTTTTAAAGGAAATAATATTTATCTTAATGTTTATTATATATCATATAATAACTTACATAACTTACAAAACTTACATAATACATAAATATATATCATAAATATATATCATATCATAACTTACACAACTAACATAATACATAAATATATATCATAAGTATATATCATATCATAACTTACACAACTAACATAATACATAAATATATTTCATAAATATGTATCATATCATAACTTACACAACTTACATAATACTCCAAATATATATCATAAATATATATCTTATCATAACTTACACAACACATAATACATAAATATATATCATATCATAACTTACATACCTTACATAAATGTATATCATAACATAACACATAACTTACAAAGCTTACTTAACTTACGTAATATATAAATATACACTTGAAAATCCCCTGCTGAATTAGTTTGCACCTATTAGATAATTTATACTTGATATATATTATCTATTTTAATCTTATAATTTATTATTAACTTTAGATTTCAAGAACTACTGAAATGGATAGGAGTTGGATGAAATTTTCAAGGGTAAGCAATGCCTATCGAAATGGAGTACAAACTTTTCTAAATTTTGCATTTCAAAATGCAAGCCAAGAGAATATGATTCTTTGCCCGTGTAAAGTGTGGCAACATTAATTGGCATTTTCGTGAAGTTGTCTACGAACATCTAATTGTTGTGACTTTATTAGGGGTTAAAAATGGATTTTCCATAGAGAGTGTACATCTAGTGGAACTTCTTCAACTATTAATCCGACTTATTACGATAATACTTACCATCGGTGTGTTAGACAAGATGACATGGAAGGTATGTTGCGGGATGCATTTAATATGCACAATCATGGTGAACAATCGTTTCCACCTAACTATTGCATCCAACGATTGTAATATTGGTGGAAATGTTTTTTTATGAAAGCAGGAACAAGTACACGATGAGAGCCAAATGAAGAAGCGCAGAAGTTCTACAATTTACTTAACGAAATGAGCGAAGAACTTTACGAGGATCAAAATATTCAGAAATTGTCATACGTATTCGTCTCTTTCACTTAAAATGTTTGGGAGGTGGGCCGGAAACTCTTTTACAATCTTTGCTAGAGTTTTCTAAGAGAAATGTTTCCATTTGCAAAATCCCCCAATCTTGTCAAGATATGAAGAGACTAATAAAGATTTGGGCCTTAGAGTGCGATAAAATTCATAGTTGCCCAAAATGGCGCATGTTATCTTGGGGTGATCGGAAGAACCAACAGATCTTGTCATGTTTTTGCGGTAAGTCTCGTTGGATGAGCAGGAATATAGAAGATGTGAATGGGGATGAAGGTGGGGCACATTTAAGAAAGAAGCCGATCAAGGTTATGCGATATTTTCCCATAATACCAAGACTTCAAAGGCTTTTCATGTCGTTAAAGGCGGCCGATTCTATGAGGTGGCATAATGATCAACGAGCCGATGATGGATTATTAAGGCATCCTGCTGATTCTTTAGCTTGGAAATCGTTTGTGATAAATTTCCAAGCTTTGCAAGTGATCCTCGAAATGTGAGGCTTGGGCTATGGTGATGGCTTTAATCCTTTTAAAATCATGAGTACCCGTGCGATTACTTGCTTTGTAGTGCTTGTCCACTTACAATTTGCCTCCATGGATTTGCATGAAGCAATCTTTATTTATTTTATCAATGATTATCCACGGAGAGAAAGGTCGGAAATGATATTGACATCTATTTGCAGCCACTTATTGAAGAGTTAAAAGCGATTATGGTCGGGTGTTGAGACATATGATGCATTAAGAAAGGAGAACTTTAATTTACGTGCAGCTTTATTATGGACAATTAATGATTTCCGGCTTATGCTAATTTATCGGGTTGGAGTACTAAAGGGCGTTATACCTGTCCTTGTTGTGCTACATAAACTTGTTCGAAGTGGTTGTATAATGGGAAGAAGTTCTCTTACATGGGCCATCGTCGGTGGTTAGATGGAAATCATAAATTTAGATTTGAGAGGACTTTGTTGTGATGCTTGAAAAGTGCTGAGAAGAGCTCTGAGCGGACCGGTGGATCTGAAATCTTGTTTATGTTAAAGATATCAACTTTAGTTACGGGAAGATGAATCAACCACCTATCACGCAAACAAGGAGAAGATCGAGGATGAATCGATGATGAATCGGCGAAGAGGATGATCCTAATGAGGCGGACTTGTGGAAAAAAGGAGTATTTTTTTGAGTTGCCTTATTGGGAGCACAACATTTTACGCCACAATCTTGATGTCATGCATATTGAGAAGAGATATCTGCGAGAATATAATTGGGACAATTTTAAATGTCGATGGAAAATCAAAGACAATCTTGAGTCGACTTGATTTAGTTGACATGAGAATTCGGCGTGATCTTCATCCTCAAGTACTTTCGAATGGGAAGTATCGGTTGCTGCCTTCTATTTTTTCAATGTCAAAGAAAGAGAAAGAGGTGTTTTGCATGGTGTTGAAGGATATAAAGGTCCCAGATGCGTATCGTCAAATATATCTTGATGTGTGAGTCTTAAAGATTGAAGATTATATTCATTAAAATCACATGATTACCACATCTTGATGCAAGATTTACTCCCGATTGCTTTACGGTCTGCATGTCAAAAAATGTGGCGTCTGTATAATTGAACTATCAATATAATGAAAGCTATTTGTGGCAAAGTTTTGGATGTTGAAGAACTTAAGAAATGCAGGATCAGCTGCTTTGACTTTATGCAATTTGGAGAAGATTTTCCACCTTCCTTCTTCACTATTATGGTGCACTTGGTAATCCATCTCCCTCATGAAGCAATACTTGGTGGACTGATTTTTATCGATGGATGTATCCTATAGAAAGGTGCTAATTTATTTCTCAAGTATTTATTCATTCGACTCTATACATTTAGTTACAACTTTTAATAAATATTGTATATCGTGTTTAGGTTCCTAAGCAAATTGAAATCTTATTATCGCAATAAGCGTTATCGAAGGATCAATTGCTGAAGGCTACTTAGCGAGAGGAGTGCTTGACCTTTGTTCTAGATATTTAGAAGATGTTGAAACACGATTGAATAGACCAACTAGAAATCTTTGGGCTCAATGATCATAACTTGGCGAAACTTATTTATTCCAAAGTTACGGAGAATCAATCGGCAAAGTTGAAATTGCGAGAATTAGATGATATATCGTGGATACAAGCACATCGATACGTACTTTTTCACCATGATTTAGTTGAACAGAATTACGCAAGTAAGTTCTAAAATTTCATCACATATTAAATCGTTTTGATTTGTTTATCTTCTAACAAAATAAACTTGTTTTTAACATAGTGAGTACAAACAAATTTTGAGATCTCGTGCACGCTCTCGAAGATTACAACATCGAGAGATTAATAAGTTATTCACAGAATCTTTTCATGAATGGTTAAGCCAAGCGGTATGTAACTAAGGTTAATAAGTTACATATATTCACAAAATTTAGTTAATCAAATAAGAATGTTTTTACATAATACATTTATAATTATTCAATTTACTTTCGATCCAATAGGTTTGGAGTGGGAAGGGCGTCAATGACGAAGTTAAATGGCTTTCCCAAAGGTCGAAACAGAGTAATAAAAAGATATAGTGCCTTCCTTATCAATGGATCTGATTTCATACAAAGTATCATGAGAGAATGAGGAGAACTCAAAATTGTGGAGTTGTTGTTAATTCTTCAATTTACAAGTTATGCTAGTGCTAGGGACGATAATCCGGTTGAGGGTAATGTGGAGTATTACGGACTTCTTACCGAGCATTATTGAGTTGGATTACTATGGCGGATGGAAAGTTGTCTTATTTAGGTGTGATTGGGCTGATGTTAATCTTTTGCTCGAGGAATTAAAAGATCAATTTAGTTTTACAATGGTGAATTTCTCTAAGCTTGATTCACCTTTGGACAACAATTAATGGGCGAGCCATATGTATTTTCCTCTCAAGTGAAACAAGTTTTTTTTTGAAAGATCCAGCTGATGAGGTTGGTATGTTGTACTCGGAACACCCCTAGAGACTTGTTTGACATGGGTAATGGAAATAGAGATGACATTGTCGAAAGATCGAAACATTACCTTTTCGAGAACAAAACTTAGATGAAAATATCCCTAGTACTAGTACACAACATCAATGGGTTCGACATGATGTGGATGAAGATATTCTGAATAATGATGTAGTAAGATTTTATGATTTTTAATTATATGTAATATTATAATTTTAATCTTGGTCAATTATATGATTTAACTATTTTATATGTACTATTATTGTTGTAATTTGTTACTAAAACTTTAACTATTTTATATGTATTGAGGAAAAATGCGTAGAAAGAAGATTACGAGATTTAAGTATTGTCAGAATACTCCAAATTGAGAAGAAGGAAATAGTGAACAATGAGCCGGTTGTTGGATCTTGAATGTCTTAGGAGACACTTGGCGAGCTTTGAAGAATTTCAAAGTAATGTTAAGTTCATTTTACATGTATTGACTTTTATTATTGATTTATTTGTCAATTTTAATATAATAATAGTATATCATTTTCAATTTGAAAGTGGTGGGACACATGTGAGTTCGAGGGCGTCTGTTGCTTAGAGATCTATCGACTTAGATCACATCGGCGTGTCAAAGTAAGTAGAAATACTCATGGTCGATCTGTTGGATCTGAAGCTCGACTTTTAGCAGGCTATTTGGGCATTTAGCACGAAATGCCAATATGTTCCCCATCAACTATGAATCATGGCATCACATGCACGATAGCAACAAAAATGGCTCTCGCTAATATTAAGGTAACAAAATGTTAATGTAATTTATAATACTTTGGTTTAAGTTTTATTTATTTTTACATTCTAAACTTGTGTTTTTAGGAGAGATTTGCTTTTGAGGTCTCAGATGATTATATCAAGAAGGCATTGGGTAAAAAATGGAGAGACAATAAAGCACTTGAAAAAACAATATTTTAAGAAAGACATAAGCCTCGAGGAAAAATTAAGAAATGTCATAAAGAATCTTTGAGAGTACCAATGGGAAGATGCGGTTCGATTACGGAATTCAAAGAAAGGAGAGGTATTGCGTATTTCCAAACTCTTATATATAGTGTTTACTATATACGTAATAATAATTTCATTATGTAGAATAGTGGCGAGTTGGAACAAGCGGCGAGCAAAAACAAAAATACACGCACCACGGTAGGGTAGAGAAGTTTTATACATGTAGTGAGGCCAGCGAGGTATTATGAATTTATTAGTTGTTTCAAATATTAATAACTTTCTACTATTAAATAATATTTTACTACTATATCATAGGAAGTCAAATCTGGACAAAAAGTTGGGCGCCTTGACTTTTGAGATTACATATAGGAAGAAAGATGGATCTCTATGACATCAGAAATTTGGAGAAATTATGGTATATTTACTTAATATTTGATTTATTCTAAATATTTATAATCTTTAATTATAATTGTTTAATTCAATTCATCGTTAGTAGTTTTAAATAATGTTAAGTTATGTTGCATTCATTTTTATTATATATTTAGTTTCTAACTATTTACTTGCTTTTTAGGAGAAACTAAGGAGAAAGAAAGCGGAATATGAAGCGATTGCTTGGTGATAGTTCTGTTAATCTTGAGAACATTGATAATGAGAATTATCACTTTGAAGTTTTAGGTCTGAAAATGCGGTCGGGTTCGATTTCAAGGATGCGGTGTTACAGACCCAATATTTTGGATCGGCTCCCAGCCAATACATTCCTTAGGAAGTCAAGCTCAAGTGAAGTTGAGAGGTTAAGAGACCCAGATAGCTCGGATGCAAGCGAACACGGTTGAGCAAATTTTCGAGTTCAGCGAAAATATGAAGAACTCCGGCAACAACTTAGGCGGGAGCGGAGAGGAGGCTGCGGGCGAGGGAGGCGTGCGAAGCGCGAGGAGCGAGCCAGGCACGGCGAGGAGCGAAGGCAGCGGCGATGGCAGCGTGAGCGAGCAAAAGTCGATGACCTCCATTTCGGCTTCAGCGGATGATCACGAGATGTTTAACAATCGCAAAAAGCGCCATCTTAGACATTAGTTTTCTCATTGTAAGAATGTTTTTAACTTTGTCACGTTTAACATTATTGGAAGAATATTTTAAATTATACTTTATTTATTAATTATATCATATATCTTTCGTTAAATTTGAAGTACCATTTAGAATTAATATTTACGGTTGTATTTTTATACTAAATTTGCTATTTTGGTTGCATTTTATATAATATTTGTTGTATTTGGTTGGATTTTTAATGGGAGAAATTTGGATATTGGTGAAAAAATATATAGCAAATCTGTCAAAATTAGCGGCGTTTTCCATAAAAGCAGCATGCGCTTTCGTGACTATAGCGATGCTTCTTTTGTGTGGCATTACCTATAGCATGGCGTTTTTTCTTGCGTTTTGAAGCGCCCAAAAGTTTTAGTAGTAACTTAAAAGCGCTGCATTAAATCACTAAAAAACACCGCTAAAAAGTCTATTTCTTTGTAGTGACAACATTTGAAAAAAATCAACCTTAAATCGGATCGGATTTGGTAAATATATATAAAGTATATTTGTGCTGAACCTTTGTTTCCTAATCTAGAAGTTGAAACTATCTTTAACTAGCATTGAAAGAATATGGTTTCCCCAAGCGTTTTGTTCAACTCAAAATTGAAAAGGCGATTATCAAATTTGCACCAACTTAAAGCCACGTCTTATCTAACTCCATGGTTGAATATCTCCAACGGACTTGAATGCATGAAAAATAAGTGAATGCAAGTGCATATAGGAGATAATATCAGCGGAAAGTATAATCGAAGAAGCATTCAAAAATAGATATTTAATCTGCTTCCCTCGATTAAACACCATCAAATTAGAAAGGACTTAAGAAACTCATCGATTTTGCCATGAAGATTGTCTTTGTTAAATTCCCAAGCTTAAAAACCCTTGAGATAGAAAGCTGTCCAAAATTGAAGGATTCATCCATAATTCCAGAAGTAAAAAATCCCCATAGATGAATTTTTTTCAACAATAGATACTATTTTCCAACGCAATGAATTTTTTCTTTTTCTTTTCTATTATTTATATTTAGCTCTTTTTATCATGGCTTCCATTGCCATTAATAATTCAGTGTAGGTTGCTTTTCCTAGTTTGGAAAATCACAATTTCCCATTTGAGGCACGTAAAGAGGATATAGCACAACCAACTTCATGCAAATTCTTTTTCTATGTTAAAAGAGTTGGTGTTAATGAATGTGATGTGTTGTTGAACATCTTTCCACCTTTAGTTTTAGGGGTTTTCCAAAAATTGGAGAAATTACTAGTGATTGATTGTGCTTCACTAGAAGAAGTGTTCCAACTCCAAACACAAGGTTCAAATATTGAAGAAACATATGTAGTAAAACGATCCATTTAAGAGAAGTGGAACTCTTTCGCCTACCAAAGTTGAAGCATGTACGGACCAAGTATCACAAAGGAAATATTTCTTTTAAAAGTCTACGACATGTGCGCATTGAGGAATGTGGGAGCTTGACAACTCTGTTTCCATTTTCAATTGCCAAAGATCTTGACAGCTTGAAAGTCTTACTATTCACAGAAGTGGGTTGGAGGAGATTGTTTCAAAGAATGTTGAAGGATCGGACCAACAGGAAATTTGGTTTGCATTTAACCAGTTGTCCTTGCTTGAGTTTTGGATTTTACAAACTTATCATGTTTCTATCCGGAAAGCATAGAACAACGTGGCTGCATTAAATAAATTGGATATATATATTTGTGAGAAGGTTAAGATATTTGGGCATGAAGAATCCCAAATCCAACATTCTCTTTTCCTCATAGAAAAGGTATGGATTGCCACACTTTTTAGCAAAATTTATAAATTGTATTCAAATCATTTAATACCTCTCAACTAATACATCCAATTATTCATTTGAAAATGTAAATTAACTAAAGTAATCAACAAATTCATATTCATATCTATGAAGTAATCTCTAACGGTTCTAAATTTTATTTTAGTAACAAATTCCTTGTAATACTATACCTATTTATAAATTCTATTGCATTTTTTAGAGAAAATCTAACTTGCATATTCTTAGTATAGAAATTAAAACTACAAATACACATCACTTCAAACATTTGATTTCATAGTTCATTTATAGAAGCTTAGATTATGCCTTATGGCTATTCTTTTGTGTTAGGCCTTTCTACTTAAATGAAATTCTAATTCAAATACTCTACGAAACTCATTGTTTTTATTTGATGCTTCTTAGGTTATCCCCCGATTGGAGGGTTTCATTTATGAGGATGATATTACGATGATAATGATACACTCTCGAAATTTTGAGTAGAGAATTGAGGAAGAGGAGAAAGAATAGAGAAGAAAAGAGAGATCTAAAAATTTTCCTTCAATATTACGATAATCGCTTCCCATGCATCTCATACAATTTAACAAGAAAAATAGCGTGGTGGTGTTTTACATTATAAGCAAGCCATATGATTTAAGTAATCCCTAAACTCCCAGTTTCATTTAATCCCTAAAACTCCACGTTTCATTTAAACTAAAACCCCATATTTTATTTAAAAGAGTTGACTTCTTTTCTGCTTGCATTTTGGCTCATAACAATACTCAGCTTAAAGAATATCCTTGACCTCAAGGATGAAAATGAAATTTGGATTGAAGCACGGCAGGGACCCCCAAGTGGCATCTTGAGGAAAAGAATCGGCCCATTCGACTAACACCTCTGTAGTGGCTTGGCTCTTGTCTTGACTATCCTCGCATCTAGAATTTTTAAGCTGGTTCCTTTGGTAAAGCACCATGAGCATCCACCAATGGTAAGTGAACTTGAGTCGGTCTTGAAATGACATGTTTCTTCAACTTCGGAGACATGAAGCGTGGGGTGAATCGAGACTCTTATAGAAAGTGAAGAAGTGTAAGCTACTTCCCCCACCTTTTGAATCAACTGGAAAGGTCCATAGTATTTTGGAGACAATTTACGGTTGATGATTTTCTGATATTCTTGCCGATAGGGTTGCAACGCCAAATAAACCAAATCACCAACTTGAAAGCTTCTTTCTAAATGATGCTTGTCGCATAAAGTGCTTCATCTGCGAGTTTGAGCTCTCTTCAAACAAAATTGTAAGAGCTTCCTTGCTTTGCTTCAGGGCACAGTAAACTTCCATCCACCTTTGCTACGGACTGGCTCCAACCAAATAGGGCATGTAGTGGGAGGCTGGCCATACAAAGCCTCGTATGGGTGAGCTGGATTGCAGAGATGGTATGAGGAATTATACCACCACTCATAGTGGTAGCCATGCGAGACCAAAGTGCGAGTGTTTCACGGACATGCATTGCAAGTAGTGTTCAAGGCATCGATTAAGAACCTCGGTTTGCCCATCCGTTTAAGGATGATAAGGTTTGTCGATAGCAAAAGCTTAGTGCTGCTTGTCGAAATAGCTCTTTACAGAAGCTACTAATAAAGATTTTATCCGGTCAAAATGATGGAGTCGGGCATGCCATGGAGCTTATAAATATGATTCAAGTATTCTTGAGGCTACATCTTTAAGCGGTGTAGAGGGTGAGACAAGGCTAAGAAGTGACCATATTTGGTGAGATGGTCGAGCCACCACTAAAATAGTTTTTTTTTCTACTTGAGTTTGGCAACCCTTCAATGAAGTCGAGGTGACCATTGACCAAGCTCGTTCGAGAATCGATAATGGTACATGTAAGAGACCGGGAGAAGCTCTGTCTGGCTTTTGCATTTTAGCGAGGCGACACATTCGCGAATCCATTTCTTAACATCGTGGTGAGGCCCTTCCAATATAACAAGCTCGTGATCGCTTCCTCGTATAGCGTGAACACGGAATGACCGCCTAGGGCACTCGCATGAAAATGGAGGAACAACTCACCATGTGGCGAAGAGAACCTTTCCCACTACAATTTTCCCTTTCCATAGCAAAATCGGCCGTCCTACAAATATTTTGGATTATGAAGTTGGGCTGTAAATGTCTTGGATGAGTTTTGCAATTTAGCATCACCGCATAAGATTATTTACTGTCCCAGAGGCTTGAAATGGCGAAGTAGTTGACATTTGAAAGTATTGACCATGCTCAATTGTGGTTGTGAGGAAAGAGCATCCAATGACCCTATTGTTAATCGCTTCGTCGGTAGAGACCTCAAAATTGTAGTGACATTTTCGCTTGCTACCATTGCTGCTAGAAAGAATTACTTGACCACTTGAGTGCGACAAAAACATGCAAGTTACGATGATTCATTATGATTTTGAAATGTTGGCCTACCAAATATAGATGCCACCTTTGAGCGACCAATAAAACCACCAACATCTCTTTCTCATAGATCAAAAAGGCTTGATGGCGTATTCAGGGCCTTGCTAAAGAAAGCCACCAGCCTCCCTTCTTTGCTGCGACACCGCACCTATGCCAAAACCACTTGCATCCGTATCATTGTAAGCTCCAGCTGAAGTTAGGAAAAGCCAAGATAGGAGGCTGTGGTTAAAACTCTTTTCAAAGCTTGAAATGCCCTCGTGGCTCGTTGGACCAGCTCGAGCCATTCTTTTCAACAATTAGATTAAGGTTTGCAATGATACCATAGTCCCTTATAAACCTTACAATGCTTGAGAGAGGCCAAGCGGCGTAGCTCTCTAGGTGATCGAGTGTTAGCCATGAGGAGAATCTGATCAACCTTAGTAGTATCCATCGAGAGCGATTGCCGCATGTAGTACATGTCCCAAATATTGAATTTGAAGACCGAAACAACATTTAGACTATTTAGCATATAATTGTTGCTCCAACAGTCCACCATCCCCGAAAGTCGGTACCACCAAACAGGACACTCCAATCGAAATTTGAACTTTACGGATGTTCGAGTTCGAGAAGATTGATGGCTTGGTCTGCGCTACTCGTATCCATAACAAGTGGATCCATGTCAGCGCGAGGATTCTCGGTGTCCTCAATCCGAAACCAGGAGCCCACAAAACCCCTTCCCTTTATCGTTGCACCACTGCTGGGGGTCCGCCGGAGCGACCCAAAATCTTGTCCTAACAAGGATTGCAAGTCCTCCTAAACTCACCTTTGAATTCTGTAGATGAGTCTCTATTTTGTCTCCCAAGCAGGCTACTTCCTCTTGGATTTTGAGATTTCTGTTGCATGTTTCCAACTTCATGCTGTCAGTGGACACACAAGTCGTCGGCCATGGTGGGATTGTGAAAGCTCACGATACCCTTGATACACTCTCGAAATTTTGAGTAGAGAAATTGAGGAAGAGAAGAGAAAGAATAGAGAAGAAAAGAGAGAGATCTGAAAATTTTCCTTCAATATTACGATGTAGCTTCCCATGCATCTCATACAATTTAACAAGAAAAATAGCATTGGTGGTGTTTGTTATAAGAAAAGCATATGATTTAAGTAATCACTAAACTCCCGTTTCATTTAATCCTAAAACTCCCGTTTCATTTAAACTAAAACCCCCACTTTTTTTATTTAAAGAGTTGACTTCTTTCTGCTTGCATTTTGGCTCATATGAGATAAGTGATGGCGAGTATACAGAGGTGACTTATTTTGCAATATAAAATTTCTTGAGATTTCTTGCTATTAGATTAATCATTTGTTTTCCGATTTCTTTCCTCGGAAGGTTTTACAATCTTGAAATCCTTCATGTGGTTTCTTGCAATTTCAAAGAGCTAGCTTCTTTGCCGAAAGTGGTGCATCTAAAGATAAAGACATGATCATCATGATCCCAAAAATCAAGGAGTTGAGATTAGGTGCACTTAACAACATAAGACATCTATGGAAGCAAGACTCCCTACTTGACCATATTTGTGCAAGTCTCGAATGTCTTGAAGTTTGGAAGTGTGGCAATTTGATTAGTTTAGGATTTGAGATTTCATTTTTGAAAATCTTACAGCTGTAGATGTATGGAAATGCAAAAGATATAGAGTGATTACATCCTTAAAAACCCAAAGTTCGATGTACCTTGTGAAAATAAGGATAAGAGAATGTGAAATGATGAGAGAAATAATTTCAAGCAGCGGGGATGAAACATCATATGAGATTGTTTTCAATGCGCTGAAACATTTGGAGCTTCATTGTTTACAAAGCCTCACAAGTTTTTGTTGAGCAATTACACTTTAAGGTTTCCATCCTTGGAACAAGTTATTTTGAGCGGTGTCCTAGAATGAAGAAGTTCTATCAAGGACCACTAAGCACACCAAAGCTGCATAAAGTGCGATTGAAATAGATTCTAAGGGGCGTTGGGCGGTGACCTTAATACCACCGTGGAAGCGATTATCTGAGAAGCGGTACTAATTGAAAAAATCATCGAAAAATATGTACCTTTTAATTCGTTTTACATCATTTATTTTCATATTAACCTTGTAAGGCTCATGTTAAATATGTTGGTATGAAAGTTTGACTTTTTATATGTTGCTTCTTAGGTTGGATACAGTGGTCTAAAGCATTTGAAGTTATCGAGTTTAGGGTGATAGACATATGGGTAGAATTCCTAAAGAAATGTTAGATTTTACAACCTAAATTTTTGGAGGTTTGTGATTCCAACAATTTGAGATCCATTTTAACCTCTCAACAGCCTTCAGCCTAGGGCAACTCCGAAAAATGAAAATCAAGAGATGCGGTAATTTGGAACAAGTCATCAAAGAAGAGGTTCAATTACAACGATTGAGAAGCAATAACAGATAGTAGCAAGATCATTAGCATATTCCCTCGTCTACAATTCAATACATTAGAGTCTTGTCCAGATATGACAAGCTTTTACATGGGAAGTAAATGTCTTGAATGTCCATCCTTGATTAAAATTAAGGTAGCTGACTGTTTCAAACATGACTACTTTTGCTTCCACATTTTCAATAGATGAAGATAAAAAGCAATAATTGATGACAGAAGTTGATAACCTTATTGTATTTTTCTCCGATAAGGTTAGTTTTCTTATAATGAATCTGCATTTATACATTTAAGTCATATGCTAGTCAAGACTCATGAGCAATATCTTTATCCCTCGCTAATGGCATCTACTATTATCTATTTTCTTAACTAAAAGGTTTTGTGTAGTGATTAACAGCTATTATTAAAATAAAATATTTAAAAGAATATTATTTTGTCTTCAAATCATTTAAAAACAATGTTGAATAGTAAAATTCAATAAAGATTAATTTTTTGAAAGAATCAATTAAATAAATAAAATTCAAATTATACAAACATAGATAATATAGTGCAGTTGAAATTTAATATTAAGTTAGAGTAGATTGATAAATTAATCTCTTTTCTTTTCCAAATGTAAGTCAACACCATTTCCATTTATTTTTCTTTTTCTAAACCAACAAATTGGGACAACAAGCTATCTAACATTTTTGCATATATGTTTAAATATATTTGACCTATCACTTTGATTGGTAACTTTAAAAATATATATACATATCCCATTAATATCAAATTTTATTATATAAGCTATCTTTATTAGAGGAGTTTATGAGTGATAACCATTCTTGTATTTCGAATGGTGATTTCCACCTGTTATTAAGAAGAAAAGATTGATTTGAAAACAGTAACATAAATCAATTCAAAATGCTTTATACAATCAATTAAAAATTAAATATGTAAAATTATTTGCAATACATGTAACATTAGAAATTGATGAATGTATATGTAAGTAGTTACATATAGAAAGGTCAACCGAAGACAATTTTATATTAAACTCATTTAGATTCTTCTCAGATGACCAATAATTCCAATTGTCTTAATTATATGATTTACCGATACCTTATCTAAATTTCAATCAACTAACATTTTATATAATTTCTTTCTAATTTTAATTATCTCTTTCTATCATTATGTAGGTTGCTTTTCCGAACGTGGAAAAATCACAATTTCCCATTTGAGGAACATAAAGAGGATATGGCACAGCCAACTTCATACAAATTCCTTTTCTATGTTAAAGAGTTGAATATTAAGAGAATGTGATTTATTGTTGAACATCTTTCCAACTTTTGTTTTAGGGGTTTTCCAAAGATTGGAGAAATTATTAGTGATTGATTGTGCTTCACTAGAAGAAGTGTTCCAACTCAAGCGCAAGGGTTAAATATTAAAAGAAACGTATGTGATAGATATTCAATTAAGAGAAGTGAATCTCATTTGCCTACCAAAGTTGAAGCATGTCTGGACCAAGTATCACAAAAGAAATATTTCTTTTAAACGTCTACGACAAGTACGCATTGAGAATGCTGGAGCTTGAAAACTCTGTTTCCATTTTCAATTGCCAAAGATCTTCAGCAACCAGAAAGTCTTACTATTCACAGAAGTGGGTTGGAGAGATTGTTTCAAAAGAATGTTGAAGGATTAGACCAACAGGAAATTTGGTTTGCATTTAATCAGTTGTACTTGCTTGAGTTTTGGATTTTACCAAACTTATCATGTTTCTATCCTGGAAGGCATAGAACAACATAGCCTGCATTAAATAAATTGGATATATATCGCTGTGAGAGGGTTAAGATATTTGGGCATGAAGAATCCCAAATCCATCATTCACTTTTCCTCATAGAAAAGGTATGGACTGCCACACTTTTTTAGCAGAATTTATAAATTGTATTTAAATGATTTAATACCTCTCAACTAATACATCAATTATTCATTTGAAAATTTAAATTAACGAAAATAATTAACAAATTCATATTTTTCCTTATCTAACCGATAATCTCTAACAGTTTTAAATTTTATTTTAGTAACAAATTCCTTGTAATACTATACCTATATATAAATTCTATTGCATTTTTTTTAGAGAAAATCTAACGTGCATATTCTTAGTATAGAAATTAAAAGTACAAATACACATCACTTCAAATTTTTTATTTCATAGTTCATTTATCGGCTTTGATTTTGCCTTATGGCTATTCTTTTGTGTTAGGCCTTTCTGCTTAAATGAAATTCTAATTCAAATACTGTACGGAACTCATTGTTTTTATTTATTGCTTCTTAGGTTATCCCCCAATTGGAGGAGGTTTCATTTAGCCAAGATGATACTGCGATGATAACTGATGGCCAGTATGAGGCCGGCTTATTTTGCAATATAAAATTTCTTGAGATTTCTTGCTACGTTGATGAATCAGCTGTTTTCCCGATTTCTTTCCTTAGAAGATTTTATAATCTTGAAAGCCTTCATATGGTTTATTGCAATTTCAATGAGCTAGCTTCTTTCGAAAGCGGTGCATCTGAAGATAAAGACATGATCATCACGATCCCAAAAATCAAGGAGTTGAGATTAAATGTGCTTAACAACATAAGACATCTATGGAAGCAAGACTCCCCCTTGACCATATTTGTGCAAGTCTTAAATGCCTCGAAGTTTGGCAGTGTGACAATTTGATTAGTTTAGGATTGGATCATTCATTTTTTGAAAATCTTACAACTTTAGATATTTGGAAATGCAAAAAGATGACAGAGTTGATTACATCCTTGAAAGCCCAAAGTTCGATGTACCTTGTGACAATAAGGATAAGAGAATGTGAAATGATGAGAGAAATAATTTCAAGCAAAGGGGACGAAACATCATATGAGATTGTTTTCAAAGCACTGAAACATTTAGAGAGCTTCATTGTTTACAAAGCCTCACAAGTTTTTGTTCAGGCAATTACACTATAAGGTTTCCATCCTTGGTACAAGTTATTTTTGAGCCAGTGTCCTAGAATGAAGAAGTTCTATCAAGGACCATTAAGCACACAAAACTGCATAAGGTGCAGTTAACAGAAACAGATTCTAAGGGACGTTGGGTCGGTGACCTTAATGCCACCGTGGAGCAGTTATACAGAGAGCAGGTACTAATTGAAAAAATCATCGAAAAATATGTACCTTTTAATTACGTTTTGCATAATTTATTTTCATGTTAACCTTGTAAGGCTCATGTTAAATATGTTGGTATGAAAGTTCGACTTTTTTATATGTTGCTTCTTAGGTTGGATACTGTGGTCTAAAGCATTTGAAGTTGTCAGAGTTTCCAGAGCTGGTAAGCATATGGAGTCGAAATCCTCAAGAAATGTTGGATTTTACAATCCTAGAATTTTTGGAGGTTTGTGATTCCAACAATTTGAGATCCATTTTTAACCTCTCAACGGCCTTTAGCCTAGGGCAACTCCGAAAAATGGAAATCAAGAGATGCAGTAATTTGGAACAAGTCATCAAAGAAGAGGTTCAATTACAACGGTTGAGAAGCAATAACAGATAGTAGCAAGATCATTAGCATATTCCCTCGTCTACAATCCATTACAGTGGAGTCTTGTCCAGATATGACAAGCTTTTACATGGGAAGTGAAGGTCTTGAATGTCCATCCTTGATTAAAATTAAGGTAGCTGACTATTCAAACATGACTACTTTTGCTTCCACATTTTCAAGAGATGAAGATAAAAAGAAACAATAATTGATGATGAAGTTGATAACCTTGTTGCATTTTTCTCCGATAAGATTAGTTTTCTTATAATGAATCTGCATTTATACATTTTAAGTCACATGACTAGTCAAGACTCATGAGCAATATCTTTATCCCTCGTTAATGGCATTTACTATTATCTATTTTCTTAACTAAAAGGTTATGTGTAGTGATTAACTGCTATTATTAAAATAATATATTTAAAAAGAATATTATTTTTGTCTTCGAATCATTTAAAAACATTGTTGAAAAGTAAAATTCAATAAAAGATTAACTTTTTTTTTGAAAGAATCAATTAAATAAATAAAATTCAAATTACACAAACTTAAATAATATAGTGCAGTTGAAGTTTAATATTAAGTTAGAGTAGATTGATAAATTAATCTCTTTTCTTTTTCAAATGTAAGTCAACACCATTTCCATTTATTTTCTTTTTCTAGACCAACAAATTGGGACAACAAGCTAGCTAACATATTTGCATATATGCTTAAATATATTTGACCTATCACTTTGACTGGTAACTTTAAACCTATATATATACGTATCCCATTAATATCAAATTTCATTATGAAAGCTATCTTTATTAGAGGAGTCTATGAGTGATACACTAGGTGCCATTCTTGTATTTCGAATGGTGGTTTCCACCTGTTATTAAGAAGAAAAGATTGATGTGAAAACAGTAAATAAATCAATGTGAAAACAGTAAATAAATCAATTCAAAATGCTTTATATATAATCAATTAAGAATTAAACATGTAAAATTATTTGCAATACATGTAACATTAGAAATTGGTGTATGTATATGTAAGTAGTTAAATAAAAGTCAATCGAAGACAATTTTGTATTAAACTCATTTAGATTCTTATCGGATGACCAATGATTCCAATTGTCTTAATTATATGATTTACGATACCTTCATCTAAATATCAATCAGCTAATGTTTTATATAATTTCTTTCTAATTGTAATTATCTCTTTCTATCATTATGTAGGTTGCTTTTCCCAACATCGAGAAATCACAATCTCCCATTTGATGAAGGCAAAGAGGATATGGCACAACAAACTTCATATGAATTCCTTTTCTATGCTAAAAGAGTTGACTGTTAAGGAATGTGATGTGTTGTTGAACATCTTTCCACCTTTTCTTTTGGAGGTTTCCGAAGATTGGAGAAATTAATACTAACTGATTGTGCTTCACTAGAAGAAGTGTTTCAACTCCAAGCACAAGGGTTAAATATTGAAGAAAAGTATGTGGTAGACAGTCCATTAAGAGAAGTGAATCTCTTTCGCCTACCAAAGTTGAAGCATGTCTGGACCAAGTATCACAAAAGAAATATTTCTTTTAAAAGTCTACGACAAGTACGCATCGAGGAATGTTGGAGCTTGAAAACTCTATTTCCATTTTCAATTGCCAAAGATCTTCAGCAACTTGAAAGTCTTATTTTTGAAAGTTGTGGGTTGGAGGAGATTGTCTCAAAGAATGTTGAAGGATTAGACCAACAGGAAATTTGGTTTGCATTTGATCAGTTGTCCTTGCTTGAATTTTGGAATTTACCGTACTTATCATGTTTCTATCCCGGAAGGCATAGAACAACATGGCCTGCATTAAATAAATTGCGGATAGATGGATGTGGGATGATTAAGATATTTGGGCATGAAGAATCCCAAATCCGACGTTCACTTTTCCTTGTAGACAAGGTATGAACTGCCACACCTTTTTTTTTTTAGTAAAGGTTATAAATTGTATTTAAATCATTTTGTACATCTCAACTAATACATCCAAATATTCATTTAGAAATTTAAAATAATTAAAATGATTCCCGAATTCATATTTTTCCCTATCTAACTTATAATATGTAACAATTCTGAATTTTATTTTAGTAACGAATTCTTTGTAACTCTTTACCTAGTAATAAATTCTATTGCCGTTCCTTGAAAAAACAAAATCAAACATGCATATTCTTAATATGGAAATTAAAACTAAAATTACACGTCACTTCAAACATTTGATTTCATAGTTCATTTATGGGCTTATATTATGCATTATGGCTATTCTTGTGTTAGGCCTTTCTGTTTGAATGAAATTCTAATTCAAATACTCTATGGAACTCATTGTTCTTGTTTGTTGCTTCTTAGGTTATCCCCAATTGGGAGGTTTCATTTAGCCATGATGATATTGCGATGACAAGTGATGGCCAGTATGAGGCTGACTTATTTTGCAATATAAAATTTCTTCAGATTTCTTGCTACTTCTATGAATTAGCTGTTTTCCCGATTTCTTTCCTTAGGAGATTTTACAATCTTGAAATCTTTCATGTGCTTTCTTGCAATTTCAAAGAGCTAGCTTCTTTCGAAAGCGGTACATATGAAGATAAAGGTATGATCATCACGATCCCAAAAATCAAGGAGTTGAGATTGCATGCGCTTAACAACATAAGACATCTATGGTTGCAAGACTCCTGCTTGACCATATTTGTACAAGTCTTGAAGTTTGGGAGTGTCACAATTTGATTAGTTTAGGTTTTGAGATTTCATTTTTTGAAAATCTTACAACGTTGGATGTATGGCAATGCAAAAAGATTAAAGAGTTGATTACATCCTTGAAAGCCCAAAGTTCAATGTGCCTTGTGACAATGAAGATAAGAGAATGTGAAATGATGAGAGAAATAATTTCAAGCAACGGGGATGAAACATCATATGAGATTGTTTTCAAAGCGCTGAAACATTTGGAGCTTCATTGTTTACAAAGCCTCACAAGCTTTTGTTCAGGCAATTACACTTTAAGGTTTCCATCCTTGGAACAAGTTATTTTGAGCCAGTGTCCTAGAATGAAGAAGTTCTATCAAGGACCACTAAGCACACCAAAACTGTATAAGGTGCAGTTAACAGAAACAGATTCTAAGGGACGTTGGGCTGGTGACCTTAATGCCACCATTGAACAGTTAAACACAGAAGGTACTGAGAAATATATAGTTTTAATGTTCTCTGGCTAAATTTTATTTTAATTGTATCCTTATAAATACATCTAATGTTGAATTTATATGCTAAAGTATAAATGGAAGCCTCATTTTGTGATACTTGACACCTTAGAATTACATAACGTTGAATGTCTGAAAACTTTTTCGTTTTCAATGGCCAAAGATCTTCAGCATCTTGAGAGCTTTAATGTTGATAGCTCTGGAGTGCAGGAGAGTGTTCAAAGAATGTGGAAGGAGTAGAACACAGAAATTTGGTGTAAATTTAATCAGTTTTCCTACCTTATGCTTTGGAATCTACCAAAACTTGTATGTTTCTACCTAGAAATGCACAGCACAACGTGGCCTATGAAAGATCTTTACAAAATCCTCACGGCCTCCATAACCCATTCTATTAATGCAGGTTGCTGCGGATCTAAGCTGTGGAAAAAATGTGATTGGGAGGATCTTCGGAATCTTAAAGCTGTTGAGCATTGGCCTGCAATGCAACATGTAGCCATCAACTTAGCAAGTAGACCAGCAATGGACAGAACCGAGTGTAGCAGCAAGCTTTGTTCATTTTGATTGTTTTGTTTCTATGTAACTTAGTTTAGTTACTTTGTAACTTTATTGTTAAAGTTAGTAGGACTTATCTTTGATTTGAAGTTGATGTAGTAGCTGATATGTCAGCTTGCTTGTTTGTAATTCAAATTTGTATCAGTAAATTAGTAGGAGCAGTTATATTAGTAGGTAACTGTCCAATTTGTTATATAACATATATACCTTTTGAATTATTAATGAAAATGATGATTTTCCTCAATTCTTGGTGTTCAAAAACTATTTCTCATTCTTTTCTTTTTGTTTTGCTTTTGTTGCAAAATCAATTACATCTTTGCTACTTGATTTGCTGCCATTGTTTCAACATATGGTATCGAGCAAAAATCTTTGAGGGCCTATGATTGTTGGTTGTTTCATTTGAGAAAACAAAGCACAGAAAGTAGGAGTTTGAACTGTTGAACTTGTTGCATCGGGGATGAGCTTCACACCTCCACCACCTCCGGTATTTCTTTGGTGAAAACTACCACATTTGGGTAGTCAAGATGAAGACTTATCTTCAAGCTCAAGACTTGTGGAGTGTAGTTGAAAGCGACATTGAACCACCTCCATTGAGGGCTAATCCCACAATTGCTCAGATTAGGCGACATCTTTGAGAAGAGAACTAAGAACCTGAGGCCTTGCTTTGCCTATAGAATGGAGTGTCGGATGTTATCTTCCCTCGGATCATGGCTTTGCGGCACCTAAGAAAGCATGGGAGAATTTGAAGGAGGAGTTCATGGGGTCGAGATAAAACTAGGCAGCAACAAGTGATCAACTTGAGGAGGATTTTGAAAACACGAAGATGAAAGAGTAAGAGGCATTAAGCAATACCTAGACAGGATCATGGCCCTTTATCAACAACATAAGGCTACTTGGTGAAGATTTCAATGATAGCGAGAGTGGTTGAAAAGGTTATCACCACACTCACTGAAAGATTTGAGTCAAATTTCATCACTCGAGGACTCGAGGACTTGACAACCATCTCTTTATGCAGTGGTAAACTCCTTCTATGCTTTGGAGCGAGAGAAGGGCCAATAAGCGAGGAAGACCATCTGAAGGAGCCTTCAAGCAAAGGCCAAAGAAGGCTCTAGCATAAATCAGAGAAGGAAAGAAGCCTTGGCTTGATAAAAGGATAAACCAAGGAGAGATTCAGGCAGAGAAAGTTTCCACCATGTGTCCATTGTAAAGAAGACCACTCACTCTGAAAGGTGCTGGTTTGGTTTAGGCGGACATCCAATGCGAGGAGCGCAAGCGGTTTAGCCATGTTGAAAAAGTTTGTAAAAAAACAAACCAAAGGCACCGGCCTGGCAGTGATTCAAGCTCAAGCTCACGAAGACCTTGAGCTCGGGAGGAGCATGTGTTCCACTGACTTCTGCTTTGCATCTTCAAGCAAAGTCGAAGCAATTGGTTGAGTGGGCGATGTTTGCTCACCATATGGCAAGTGATGAGAAGGAACATTTAAGGATCTTGTGAAGCTATGGCTCAAAAAGCAGAATTGGTAATGGTGAGTTGATTGAAGCCAAAGCGGAGAGGTAATATTTTTTGTCGGCACTTGTTTGAGGTAACAAAGTCATTTGGATGTGCTCTTTGTGCTGATATTGATCGAGAATCTGTTAAGTGTTGGTGATTAGTTGAAAAAGGTATTCCCTAGTTTTCAAGAATGGTTCATGTGTTATTGAGGATCTTCATGGCAGAAATTAATTACGATAGGCATGGTAGATAAATGTTTCATGCTTGATGTTAATAAGCTTGAAAACAAGGCCTATGTAAGCTTAGTGATAATCTTTGGCCTATAGCACAGAGAAGGTTAGGCCATGTTAACTTGAGATCACTTGACTGTTACAAAAGCAGAACTTGGTGGAGGATATGTCTAAAGTGGAAGCAAGTGGCGGTGTTTGTGATGTTAGTCGGTTTGGTAAGCAAGTCGAGTTGCCATTTCACGTGAACCAAGCTGGAGAGCTCAAGTAAGGCTTAAGCTGGTGCACTCACGATATTTGTGGGCCAATGAAGTCCCCTTCTTTAAATGATAACAAATATTTTTGTGTTATTCATTGATGATCGACCAAATTTTATTGGGTTTATTTCATGAAACAAAAGTGCGAAGTGTTTGAGGCCTTTAGCAAATTCAAGGCACTAGTGGAGAGCAGACAGGTTGCAAGATTAAGGTCTTAGAAGCGACAATGGGTGAATACTTATGCGAGAGGTTTCAAAAGCTCTGTGAGCAGCGAGGATCCATCATCAACTCACCCTTTGTTTATACTCCACGGCAAAATGGAGTTTGTGAAAGGAAAAATAGGATAATGATGAATATGGCCGGATATACCTTTGTTTCAAAGCAAACTTCCAAGCGATTTTGGGCGACGATCAACACCAGTTTATTTGTTGAATAAGCTTCCAACAAAGGCGATAAAAGACAAAACACCCTTTGAAGTATGGTATGGGCTCAAACCATCGGTGTCCCATATGAAAGTGTTTGGATGTGTGTGCTATGTGCTTATTCCAGTGAAAGAAAGAACCAAACTTGAAAAAAGTGCACTTGAGCATATTTGTTGATTCTGATAGTACCAAAAAAGGCTATAGGGTGTATGATCCCTCAACAAAGAAGATTGTAGTGACCGGGGACATCAAATTTGATGAGGAGAAGTTTTGGGCTGGAAAGATGCATATGCAAGTCGGTTTGATAGAAGACCACCTTGGTATCGACTAGAACCGGTGAAAATGAACCGAGAAGTGCAAACATTGATGATCCTCTGTGAGAGGAACAGAACCATTCTTGACATCTACTATAGATGCAATCTGACAATACCAGAGCCTTCAAGCTATGAAGAAGGCTATAAGGACGAGGAAGGTGGAAGAAAGCAATGGGGTGAGCTTGAGATGATCGGGAAGAATGAAACATAGGACTTGGTTGATACGCTAGATCGGAAGAAGGTCATAGGTGTCAAATGGGTTTTGAGTCAAATTCAACTCGGATGGCTCTTTAAACAAACATAAAGCAAAGCCCCGGTGGTAAAGGGCTATAGTCAAGAGTATAGCTTGACTTCATGGAGACATTTGCTCCGGTAGCTAGGCTTGACACAATCAAGCTTCTCTTTTCATGGCTACGAAACAATGGAAGATTCACCAATTGGAAGTCAAGTCAGCCTTTTTGAATGGTTTTACGAAGGAGGAAATTTACATAGAGCAGCGGAGGATTTAAAGTCCAAGGAGAGAGGGCAAGGTCTATAGGGTGAAGAAGGCCTTAAATGGCACGAAGCAGGCACCTAGAGCACTGGTATGGTGAGAATCGATGAGTATCTGTCAATGCTTAGGTTTTGAGAAAAGCATAAGTGAGCCAACACTTTATGTAAAGAAAGGCTGAGGATGAAACTTTGTTAATTGTCTCGATCTATGTGGATGATACGCTGGTATTTGGAAGCAAGGTAGTCGATCAATGACTTTAAGACTAAAATGAAAGAAGTGTTTGATATGGTGACAGGAGCCATGACATACTTCCTTGGCATGGAAGTGAACCGATCGATTGTGGAATCTTTATTAGTCGGCATGCTTTTGCTCTGAAGATCCTTGACAAGTTTTGCATGTCAAAGTGCAAATCGATAAGCACACCAATGGCTCAAGGAGAAGGCGACTAGTCTTGAAAACCAAGAGAGAGTTGATGAGAAAGAATCTGAAGCTTAGTTGGTTGTTTGCTCTATTTCACAGACAACTAGGCGACCTTATGGATGTTGTTAGCTTGTTGTCTAGATTCATGCATTGTTGTGACACATCTCATTTCAAAGCGGCAAAAAATTACTCGATTATGTTAAAGGGAACCTTGAAGCTTGGTGATATGTTTAAGAAGGAAAATGAGCTCAAGCTATTTGGATACTCGGATAGTGATTGGGTAGGATCTTTGGATGACATGAAGAGCACCTCTGGTTATTTTTCACACTTGGCTCTGCAGGTATTTTCTTTGGAGCTCAAAGAAGCAACAAACTATTACTCAATCCCACTGAAGTAGAGTACATTCTGCAGTGGCGATGAATCGAGCCATTTGGCTTAGAAAATTGTTGTTCGATCTGAATGAAAAACAAAGTGAAGCTAGTGAGATCTTGGTTGATAATCAATCAGCGGTTGCCATAGCTAAAAATCCAGTCTTTCATGGTAAGACAAAACATTTTAAAATCAAATTCCATTTTGTTAGAATCTTTGAGCAAATAGGTGAAATCGGCCTTGTCCATTACAACTCACAAGACCAAGTGGCTGATATTTTGACAAAGCCACTTGGTACAACAAAGTTTGAAAACTTGAGAAGCAAAGGCGATATGTGTTGCATACGAGTCCAGAAAAAGTGTTGAGCATTGGCACTGCAATGCAACATGTAGCCATCAACTTAGCAAGCGGACCCGGCAATGGGCCAGGCAGGAGTGTAGCGGCAAGCTTTGTTCATTTTGATTTTTTTGTTCTATGTAACTTAGTTTAGTTACTTTGTAACATTGTTAAAGTTAGTAGGACTTGTCTTTGATTTGAAGTTGATGTAATAGCTGATATGTCAACTTGCTTGTTTTTGTAATTCAAATTTATATCGATAAATTAGTGGTAGTGATTATATTAGTAGATATTTGTCCAATTTGTTATGTAACATATATACCTTTTGAATTATTAATGAAAATGATGATTTTCTTCAATTCTTGGTGTTCAAAAACTCTTTCTCATTCTTTGCTTTTGTTTTTGCTTTTGTTGCAAAATCAATTCTGTCTTTGCTACTTGATTCTTTGCCATTGTTTCAACAAAAGCTACCCGAAGATTAAAAATTTTTGTGGGACGCATCTTTGTAATGCCATAGCTTCCTGAGAGAATTTAGCCAAGAGACATATCATAGAGAACTCGAGTTGTCCATGGTGTGAAGAAGGAAAGCAAACCATCGAACACATCCTCTTTTTTTGCCCACCAGCTCAAGCAACTTGGAGAGCCTCGACGTTCAACTACACCCCTTCCCCTAATGATTTCCAATCCTTATCCGATTGGTGGCTGAAAATCAAGCAACTTCTTGAGAACTACGGGAGGCGAATTCAGCAATGAGTTTGATTGCTTGGATGTGTTGGGGGTATTTGGAAGCGCACAATGAGTGGATGCTCGAAGGCGTGATGAGGACCGGTGAACATATGGAACAATGCGCTCAAAGGATATCACAACTTCATCGAGAAAATATGCTCCTCCAAAGCATGAGCCATTAAACTAATCGATATTGCCTCGGCTACTACCTCTGTTCTTCATTGGAAAGGTATATGACCCTTCTTCACCCTTTATTTAAAGATAGTTCATGTGTTTTTACTTGAATAGTCTACTACTTCCTCTCAACCAAATGCATTTAATGGAACATTTTATTTGGACATTCCAAGCTGCATCCTAGAAAGACAAATATTGGTCTTTTTAAAAAAAGGTTATTTTACCATTGATCTTTTGTATGTTTCCCTTTTTGTTATAAAGTCCTTGTCCCATAGGATTATCTTGCACCTTTCTTCTAGCTTTATCATCTATGTTCATAGCCTCTTTTAGCTTTTACCTTGATAATGGTAAAATATTACTGAATTTAATCATCTTTGCATCAAATTTGTTAAAAAGTGGACATTTGCCATGCCAAAATCTATTTTCCTCGTTATATGAAATACCAAAAACAAAAATGCTCATTATATGAAATAAGATGTTTTTGTGTATTAAAAAAGATCAACTAGAACTTATTATTATCTTTCATTGTATTTGGTTTGATTGCCCTTGCTTTATTTGCTTCTTGCTTGATTTCCTTGCTTTATTTGCTTCTTGCTTTGGTACTTGTTTAATATAAATACAAAATATAAAACTGATTAATTAAAGCCTAAAATATGTTATAAATGTGTGTACTCTTTGTAAATTTAGAATTTAGTCCCTTTATTTTTAGATTTCAAATTTTAGGTCCAGCTGTATTAACTTTGTTTAAATTTAACAATGTTAGCATCTAGGCGTGAATTTTAAAATATGAAAAGTAGAGGACTAAATTCCTGAAAATAAAAATAAAAGACTAAATCTAATTAAAACTACTTATAAAAAAAAAAAAAAAAAAAAAAAGTTGAGTATTTAATACATTAGCGATTGCACTTTTAACTCTACAAGCAATAGTTATAAATTTATTCTGCGTTTCACTTCTTTATATATATATATATATATATATATATATATAATTATTTACTATACTTTATATATTCTTTGTCATCACCTCAACTTTTCTTGTATTAAACCTTTCCATTCCATTTGCAATTCAAAAAACTAATTAACATATTAATGTTTTAGCTTATTGCCTTCTCAGATCATCCCTCAACTGGAAAAAGTTACGTTGCATTTCCTCCAAAGATTTTCCAAATTGGAAAAGCTTAAGATAATTCTTGCAATTTCAAAGAGTTGTCTACAAGGTGATGCTGGTGAGGAGAGAAGTGGTAATGATGCTCCAAAGATGGTGATGTTACTAGCCATCATGTTCCATAAATAACTGTAATTTAAAATGGAAATTTCATGTGTGCAATTGAATCTTAACTTTGGTTTTAGATTCTTGGGATTATGTTTTCTGCATTCTTTGGTTTTGAGTTAATTTGATCATGTTCTTCTCTCAGGTTTTCTAAATATTAGCAGGACACTTTTTTCCGTCTTCTTTTTCTTTTTCCTAACATATAGAATATGTTAGCTTGTGATTATCCATAATCGAGATTCATGGGTCTTTATTAAATTTGAATATACCTTTGTCAATTGAATTTTAAATTTTAAATAAGACCACATATTTAAATTTAATTAAAGATCGTCTAGTATGAATTAAAGCTATCTATTTTGTGGTAAGTAAGCATTAATCAAGTTAGAAAAACTTCCCTTTTCCTTTCCCAACTTGCTTATTTGCTCAGTATGTGCTTAAATTCAGCTCTACTTCATGTTTGAAAGAGTAAAATAGTCTTTGCTAAACTTCATTATTTAACTTCACTTAGATCTTTTATGACAGTAAGTGGGATACATCGGTTCATTGGTGGCAATAACTAATCCCCTCGTTGTAATTACTATCAAAAATGTAAACAATTGATCACGAAAGCGTGTTCTATTCCTAACCTTGTTCTTAAAATATTAAATGATATTTGTTTAGAAAGAAAAATATTTAATAATCTTTCAAAAAAATTAATTAATAAAATCATTTGTAGTTGGCATGCATGCAGCGAGATAAAGCAACCAAGAAAGCGGACCATGCAACATAAGTTATGCGGATGAAGTATGAAAAGCGGATCAAGTCACACACAGCACATGAGAGTATACATGCAGCTGCTGAAGTTGATACTCTTGTTTTGTAACTTAGTTGTTAAATATGACTCATATTTTGAGTCAAATTTGAAAAATAATCTTTCACTTAAACTGCATTTACTTGTTTCAATCAAAACTTTGGTTAGTTTAGATTATTTTATTATTATTTGACTTATGAATTTAACCTATAAATAGGCTCTTTACAACAACAAAAGATTAGAACTCATAACACATTTAGAGAATTTTTGTGTTTACGTTTTGTAGGTTCTTTGTTTTGGGTTTGGGGTTTAGTTTTATCTCCATCTTTTTGTACTCTCTTAGTTATTTTGCCATTATAGTAAAATTATCTTTGCGTGGTTTTTATCCTTTTGGAGGGATTTTCCACGTTAAATTTGTGTGTTCAATTTCTCAATTTTTACACTGCTATTTTCTTGTTAGTTTGTAACAATTGAAATCCTAACATTAGTTAAATTAGAACTAAGTAGGTAGTGTATTTAATGTAATTGGGTGCTGATAAGATTGATAGATCAACTTACCTAATTGTGCAAGTTGATTTACCAAGTTGTAATGTGCAAGCGATTGCAAGTAAGTATAAAAATAGTAAATATGTTAAAGCTGACCAGCTTATGGTGATATATGTATTGGCGGTATACCATCTTCTTTAATCAATGAATTTCAATAGAAATCGTTCAAGAAAAATGTTCTCTCAATTTGTGCTTTCTTTCAACAAGTAAAATTCTGTTTGTTTATCCTGCAAATATCAGGCCCTTTAAGCTCAATCTTCCTTCATTCTTTATCGGATTTATTACATTATTGTTTCAAGTTCTTGGCTGGGCTTCATACTTCCTCCGGATAAATTGTTCAAAAACCCAACAAAATCAAAGCAAGCGGAAAAAAAATTATTGTAAGATAAATGGTAGTAAAAATTTTCCAGATCACAATATTCAATTCTTATAATTATTACAGTCAAGTCCCTAATTAATGGTACTAACTAGTCCTTTTCATTTGAGGGGGACTTTGATAGACATTTTATATGTAATGGTTAATCCTACATTATGGACTTTTACCTGTTAACAGATTAGCCTGCAACACCCACGTTCATGTTTACTAAGAAGGATTGCTCACATGAGCTTATTCTTTTAATGATGGAAGTGGCTTTGCTCTATCTGTAATATTATTTCAAGTTTACATCTTTGGGAAATCAAAGGTTGTAGTGGCATATAGGCAGCTAAATAAGCATATGTTCTATCACAATGCTGATTCAAGATATTAATATGATGATGAATAAAGAAATGTGTATGGAATATATGGCAATGCATGTCCTGTTGTCTTCTTTATGTATCTTCTTCCACATTCTTTTTCATTATTAATATGATGATAAGCTTGCCAATGGTGTTCTGAGGCTTCAGCCAAAAGGAGGACATAGGCATGATAATGGGTATTTTCCATTGATATTACTACACTACTGGTAGCAGAATTTGTATTAGCTGTATTTTATGCCTCATTCCTTTCCAAGTGATCTGGAGTTCTGAGCCTGTTTTGTGTATATATTGTTCAATTCTAATTTGTTTTCTTGGTAATCTAAGTTTGATTTCTTGAACATAACTTGGATATTTTTGAAGCAGTTCTTTGCTTAATGATTCCTGCTTGAAATCATTCCGCATGTTCCTTGAGCTATCTTCATCGTACGTATTTGAGCAATACTAGCTCATATTTTCATCCATATGATCTGAAACAATAAATGAATCTCAAGTTATTTCTCCTGTCTGTTTAAGTGCATCCTTACCTTTCTCCCAACAAATGGTGATTTGAAAACATTAACTTATGCTTTCTTGTTGCAGAGTGAAGAGTGTGATGGGGCATCTGGATGGCAGTCGTGAGTTTCGTCAGTTTGTGCATAGATGGCTCCTCAGAATCCATCAGTTTCTGCTTAGTTTTTGCATCATAAACACATAACCCTTTTAAAAGGTAGATTAGATGCATATGGTGATTCACAGTTCCATAATTCTATAAGAATAATTTATTGTTCAGGCATTGGAAATCCACCTGGTGCTATGGACATGAAAGCTTATCTTCTGCAGAAGCTCAGTCCTGCGGGCGAAATCAGGTATTTAGTTGCCTCTGGTCTTTCTCATTAATTACATGTACAAAATTGAAGGGTTGGTTGATGAAGAACAGGGGAGAGTATTGAATACAGAAAGTATTCCTATTATTTGAGAGATGAAAGTGAAGTGTTTAATGGTTGGTATTTTTGAGAGATTGATGAATCATTGGAACAAGGAATTCAGGCAGTGAGGACAGTGGTGCTGAATGGATTCAACCAAAAAGTCACAAGAGACAGTGTTTAATAGTTGATGCATCACCAAAGTTTGACCATTACATGCCATGGATGATGTTGTCAGTATGTAATGCATGTATACATCATTTTTAATCAACCCTTCCTTATCTTTTCCTTTCCTTTTCTCTCTATTTGATAAAATTTTACCCTTTTAGCAGCATCTCTTCTTTATATTCTTACATCTGCATTAGTTCATGTGTTTGGTAGGCAGGTCTAGAATTGGCTCATCCGAAGTCGCTAAACTTTAAAGTATTTTCTTGCTTAAAAAATGATAAAAATTTATAACCTGATTTTCCATTTTGTAATCCTGTCGTTTTTTGACTTAGTCCATGGGGCTTCTCCATAGTTGATTTAGAAGGTTAAGGAATTGTTCAAATAAAGGTCTATTACTTATTTTTGAGAAATTTAAACTCGGATAGATTCTATGGATAAACAACTCTTAATCATTAAGTTCAACAGTTTTTCAATGGTTATAATTTATCTGTTCATACATTGAGACACTATAAAATCATGGAGTGTGTTGCTGTTAATACTTTGAGGACACTATCTATATGTTATTAGTACAATATCAAAGATAAAATCTATTAAACTATTGCTGAAAAAAATTAATCCAATTTTAATTTGATTGATTATGATGTATAAAATGAAAAAAAAAACTGATTAAAAAATATGAAATAAAAAAAATATGGGTACAGTTTCACAACTTTTTTCCAAAAAAATTAAGTTATTTAAACCTTTAAGAAAATTTATATTCACATTAAGTTAGATGTATGTTTTTCATTAATTATTTACTATTTATTATTTATTTAATATTAAAATTATATTAATTAAATTAATTAATATAACCTATTAATCCAATTTAGACCAATAACTATTGTAAGTTCTCTTTAAACAAAAGAAAAAAATTCAATAAAATAATAAATAACAAAAATAATTAAGTAAAAAAGTCATTCATTCTCTCCCGTTTTGTCTTTCAATTAGACCGTTGCAGAGTCTCAAATCACTTTTAATATCAAACTTAAAAACACAATGTATCCCATTAAGCAGAGTGAACTACAAGTTTCATTTAAAAATGGGAGAGACAAGTAAACCTCTGCAGCAAACCACTGAGACAAACCCTGCTTCTTTGGAGTCTCTGTTCCATGTTCTCGACCCTATTTCTCTCATTCTTTCGCATAATTCAAGCCCCTGTGGCTTTAATTCCTTTGAGGCTTACAACAGAGAGTTCTATAATGGAAGGGTCCCAGATATGGAGCTTATGCCAGAGCTAAGAGAAACAAAGCTGAGAATGAAGAGTGGGATGCTGCAACAAGAAAGGAAGAAATCGAGCTTAAACAATCGCCAACGAAGAAGCAAGTGAAGTTTAGTTTCAAGTGTGGGGGTTTCGAGAAAGGTCCTCTGTTTTGGCTCAATAGGTGCCTGATTTTTTCTGCCACTTTAGGAAGAGAAAATCAAAAGCCACCAGTTGGGAGTGGGATGGAATGGGCACTATGCCACCACCAGCATCGAGGAAGAACTGGACAGAGAGAATGGGGTGTAGCCGTCGAATTCGAGGGGAAATAAATCTGCAAATGCAGGGGAAGAAAGGAAGGATGATGATGTTAAAGAGTGTTGCAAGTGTTGAAAATTTGAAAGGGATTTCATTAGCAGTGACCAATGCTATTAATGGTAAAAACAGGGGAGGAAGACTAGTGCCCGAGGGTCTGTTGCTGGGAAGGGTAATACTATTTTGGGAGGTATGTAGAGTTTTATTAAATAATATTAAGGAGTTTGAACTTGATTTTGATTTTCTGGGTTTCTTGATTGGATTTTATTTGATGTTTTTACAAGAATTGGTACTTTATGTTAGAGATTTGAAGCTTGTATTGTTGTAATGTAGGGAGAGATTGTTGATCTTCATTTGAATGACTGAAGAGTTGAATTGTTCAATAAAATCAAGATTGAAGAGTTATGTTGTGTCAACTTTCAGATTAATTTGTCTTGTCAAGACAGAACCATCAATGCTCATGCATAAAATCAATGGCTCTAGGCTGATGTTTCCTAGCTTGTACTCAGTGTTGTTTCTTTCACTTAGAGTCTAAGAAAACTGATGAGCAAAGAAGAATATTAGATAATACAATGGTTGATACTGTGCATGAAAGAAGATATTTTTGTGCTACATGCGACAAAGTATCTCCTTATGACACTCATTATTTTGGTTCCATCAACTCGGTATCAGGTGCGCTTCCCAACAATCTCAGCACGGTGCACTATATCTTCAAGCAGGGCACCATGGACACCAGTGAGTGTTCGGGTGGAGGAGGCTGAAATGCAGATCCTTTTTGGTTGACCTCAATATCCTCCTGTTGGCAAGCATTACAACAGCCAGCTAAAGCATGCATGAACCAATACAACATAAATTAAGTCTACCAGCCAAGTAACTCCTGGCTGCAGCAATGAGGTTTGGTTTATTAAAAGGCAACGCCTTCGCCACCACAGAGGTTTGGTTGAGGAAATTGAGGACGAACTCGTATTGAAAGAGCAATGGTGCTGTGGTAAATGGTTTCTTATACAGAGCTCGTCCAGACAAATTTTCCATGGAATCTCCATTAACATCTGGAGTAACTTGGATGGCTCCAAGAACTATGTAAGAATTCCTTCTCAAGATAAGCTGGCATTCATCTTCTTCCTGGAAAGTTGAAAATTTGAATTGAAAACAGGTTACTTGAACAAGAAAACTGCTGGGATTAAAACGTAGGCTAAAAGATACAGTGCCTATTTTTGATGGGGGCATCAGGGTGAGCCTTAGGCGCCTCTTTTGGGATTGCCGCTTGAGAGGAGGAGGCTTCGGTTTCACATTAGAAGATTTGTGAAGTTGGGTACCAAATATAACATTATTTTTTTTGAATGTATTATATCTATAACAAAAATTATATATTAAAATAAATTTAAAAAATCTTTTTAAATAATATTGTTTAAAACTAATTAAACACATATTTAAATTATTTTATAAATACTAATAGATAATTTAGTATTGTTTGAGAATAGAAATAAAGACACAGTGATGCATCCAAAAAATCAAGAAGTTGAAATTATATATGGTTAACAACATAAAACATCTATGGAAGCAAAACTCCCTGTTGGATCATATTTGTGCAAGTCTTGAATGTCTTGAAGTTTGGGATTATGGCTGTTTAATTAATTTAGGATTAAATTCTTTTATCTTTTGAAAATCTTACAACTTTAGATGTTTAGAAATGCAAAGAGATGTTAGAGCATATTACATCTCCAAAGCCCAAAGTTTGGTATGCCTTATTACAATGAAGATAAGAAAATGTGAAATGATGAGACAAATAATTGCAAGCGAGAATGAAAAAATCATACGAGATTGTTTATAGA
>CM047007.1:21934143-22034143 GCA_025698465.1 Gossypium longicalyx
GGACTATTCATGAAGATCAAAGGCTACAAATCGAGGAGCTAGACAAATGGTGGGCGCATAGCGAGAACACCAGATAAACCAAAACTACATGAGCTGAGCTCAATACCTTCCCAAATCAACTTAAGGTTGGAGATAAAATTTTATTGAAGCCAGGATACTCCACACATTGTCACTACCAAACCGAATGAAGAAGTCCCTCTTACGGTACTCCAACATTTTCCCATTCAGTTGCGCTCGAGGTAAGTCATCCCAAGTTCTAAGCACTTTTAAGATTAAACAATACAAATCTAAAACCTTATCTTGGTGAGATTGATAGTAGGAATAGGAGTATAAACTACTCGAACCACCATGGCCATTCAATGGAGAGGTAAGTCTGAGCTTAGACTATAAATAAAGCACTTCTGGGAGGCTTTGAACACTAAAAATAATAATTTCTTTAAATTTTAGTATTTAACACCTAACTTACTAATGGAGATCTTGAATACAGTTTTTCTGCAGACACGGCCAGCACACGGGCATGCTGAGGACCGTGTGGAAAGCAGGGGAAGAAATTTTTCCCAAACACGAGTTACTGCAGTAAAATGCCACGGCCATGCGATGCGACGTGGCCGGCGAGCTACCAAGAAAGCCAACATAGGCGTTCGCTACCTTCCGTGCCTTTTGCAGAACCGTGGTTGAACACGAGAGAAAATAACGACGGGCATTACGACACGCTGCGTGTCTAGCACCCCAATAGTCGAACGTATCAAATTAAAATGGGCATGGAGAAGCGAAGCGAAGCCGGACACGCGATCGCGTGCGACACGGTAGTATGTGCACCTATATGGCCAAAATACAAGGGCGTGGGCGAATGCGAGATCACACCAAATTCAAAATCCATATGAATCACACGGCCGAAATTGGGAACTGGGCGTGTTCCTGCGCTGTGCCCTAAAATCTATAAATAGGCTACACTATTCATTTGTCTTCTTCACTTAGAAATTCCTAACCCTAGTATTTGCAAATCACACGCCCATTTCGCCATGCCCATGCGCCTCTTCCAATTTCGATTTTTACGCTATTCTCCCAGCATAATGTTTGTTTACTCTTTTCCGCTTTTATTGCACTCATTTTTCATACTAGTTATCATAGCAATCTGCATTTTATATGTTATTTTATCTTTCTATCAGCTCAAAATTCATTATCTGTAGTAGTTATAATCTTTTTCATGTGAAATGCCTACTCAGTTACATGATTTTCATGCCCCATTTGACTAGTTTTAAAGTAATTATTCATGGGTAGAATAACAAACATACTCATGCATTTGTGTTGACATGTTTCATCCATTAAAGTATGATTGCATTCCATGGAATTCTCTTGCCATTCTTATGCCATAAAATTGATTGCTTTGCGTAAGTTGTTAGTCTTAGTGAGTTGTGGTTGAAATTATGATTATTTATTTTATTTTAATTTTTGTCTTCATTTACTTTTGACCATTCCTCAAGATGAATTAATGGTTTTGATTGCAGAGTATAATGTCGTCGCGTCACGAGGAAAAGAAAACCGCTGCCCCGCTTTCGGTTGTAAGAGAGAGGAAGGCGTCATCTTCTTCAGTCCTATCACGCGTGAAAATTGCCACCCTTTCCTCAGAATTCCTTATTAGGCCCCAAGAAGAACTTTGCAAATACTCAGGCCCGACCTTTAACTGTAGGCAGCTGCACCGACGGCAGGCTACGGGTGAGAACAGAAGTTCCCGATTGGTTGATGCGATTAGGGCCTCCAACCACCGGCCTTGGGAGCTTTTCTTTGGGATCACTGCGGGTGGCGTATCTCGAGGCTTACGATGAACTATGCTCAACGTTTCATCTTCAGACCGTGAATGACAAATTATGATGATCTCTTTCGACGGCCGGTTCCCATCTCGTGCGATTTAGTCGCCCGATTGAGTGTACTCGAGTTGGTATAGCTTTGAGCTATGCTCACGAGAGGAGGTTCATGGATGAAACGACCTCGGCACTCTCCATTGCCACATCCACTCTGCTCCTTCCAAGTGCTGGTACGATTTAATCCTCTGGATTTAGACACCTAAACCTCGAGCGGCTCCAAAGCATCAGCTCTCTCCCTCCCTTGAGGTACCTACACGCCCATCTTGGTACACACCTTTACTGAGGGGCGAGAGAGAAGCGCGATGTATTCCACCACCAATGAGCGTCTACTACTTATGGTGTATGCCGCACGGCACGTCTTCGACTCACGCCTACTTTATCGCCCCCTTGACGATTCGCCACCGATAGATGAGCGGCATCGAAGAGGTCATCTCCATTAAGGCCCTATGGACGCATTTGGTCGCGACACTTCAGGCTCTTTAACACCGCAGCCTAAGCAATCATCGGCCGACCCCTCATGGCGGATGTCTCTGACAAGGCATCTCGAGTATGCTAAGCATATGAGGATGATCAAAAGCGTAGAGGAACTTACCCCCTCCTCAATATCGTCTCGCCCAATCCTACAGGAGGGAGGCCCTCAGGAACATTCTGCATGAAGTCCCACAAAGACGAGGACCACCATATCTCACCAGTATAGCCTCGTCCTAGTTCATGCGCGCGAAGCAATATGCCGACATCTCTAAAGCGCCTCACATGATTTAAGCAACGAATGTTTTCAATGATTTGATCACATTGATACGACTCTACATCAGATTTGTCCAGCATTTTCCACATCTCATCGCCTACCGCACCTCGCGAATCCATCTACAGCGATGAAGATGCTTAAAAACTTTCATTAATTATTTTATTTTATGTTTTTACTGTTTATTTTATCTTCGACTCCTTTTACATTTTCCTTGCGCTTATCTTTATTAGATTTTATAATTTGTATTTTACAATGACCAACTTTAGCTATCCATTACAAGTAATTCCTATTTCTGCATTTCTTAAAGTTTCACGATTTTGACACGATTTATAAAAAGCTCCTGAGCTCATCCTCACATGGGAACTAAAAACTCCACCGGGAAAGGATCTCCCACTGATCTGCGATGTCCTACTTCAACCATGACTATAGCTCTGAGACGAGATATAATATTCTTTTGGCGCAGGATTTATGGACTAATGAACTCTCTACCACCACTCGAGTATCCTCCTATCCACTCTCACGCCATTTATTCTCCAAAAACTCAGATTCAAGAATTCATTCATCATTCGGAGAGATTTCTTACTTTCTCCTTATCTTATGATCATAAATTTATCTTTTTCATATATCTATCTTTGTACATTGAGGCAATGTACATCTTAAGTGTGTGAAGGTATTTTATATCACCATTGAATATGTCTTATTCTCACGTGAATTACTCATAGCAGACTATTAAGAATGAATTTAATTAACTCATGATTTTTATTGATATGTCTTGAATTAAAACATAGGCATTTATGCATTGATTGTTTAAACTTTAAGACATTAGGAATCAAAGCATGATAAGTTGATTTTTGAAGAATTAAAACTTCTAGGTTGTTTCTCTAAGTCACAAAAGGTATTATCTTGGAGTTGGAATTCACAAGGTTTAACATAAAAAAGCCATAATTTTTTGTGAAGATTTTGAGCCTTCAAGGCATCTATTATTTCTTCCATGCTCACTTTCATTATGAGTGCGCTAATATTGAATTGTTATTCTAGAACTTGCTTGACTATGCATGTCAAGACCATACCATTTGATTTGATATGTCAAAATGATAAAGGTACTTAGGTTTGCGCCACTCACTCACATAAGCTTCCCTTCACAATTGACCCTTAGTGAACCCGCCTTGAGCCTAACAACCCATTCATTGATTTACCCTCAATAATTAACCCATAACTCATTATTATTTGAAATCCACTAAATTAATTTGATCCCTATTTTTGTCAAGATTTGAGTTGGAATAGTTGTTTAGCTATGTTTTATTTTTATTTTGTATTTGACTTGTTCTTAAAAAAAACAACAACAACAATACTTGCTTACTTATTAATAGTAATTTGCCATTCTTGAGCTTGAGTGTTAATTCCACATTCTGAGAAACTCTCTTGTTACATACCAATCGATGACTAGTCATTTTTCTAGTTAGGAAATTTTTTCAATTCAATCTCGATTCTAACCCTTTTCTTCAAACACTTGTGGCCAGCACCCTTTAACCAAAGCACATTACATAACCCTCTAAAGACCTTTTTGTGATTGATGTTTCATCTCGATTTATAGTGGTGGAGATTTGATTTTCCTTACCAAGCCTATGTAATGACTTTTCATTATTGACTATTGAGTGCTTCATTTCTTGTCCTTAAACATCTCGAGTGATTTGAGTGAATCTTTGAAGTGAGATGTGAAACTCTATGATATTTTGAATCAAAGGTAATTACTTAGATGAGGGAGAGAGACACCTATGTTTTCATGATAAAATGCTCAACTTGGAATGTTTGAAACTTTGATGTTCTTTTAGTCAAATTTTCAATGTTTGATTACTTATGGATTATTTTGAGGTATTATCGATAGAAATTGTAAGTTGAGAAGATTTTACTTTAATTGTGAGTTGAGATTTTGCTTGAGGACAAGCAAATGCTTAGAAATGTGGGGGTATTGACAGAAACTAACTTATACATATTTTTACCCCATGCTCGTGATTTTATGGGCGATTTTCCTTAGAATTAGTGAATTCGATGCTCTAATATATTAATTTCATGTTTTACACTTAGGTGAGCTTTTATGAGCGAAAAGGAACGAACGGGCCAAAAACGGAGAAAATGGGCCAACATACAGAAATCAACGGCCGGACTTCCTCATGCATGGACCACACTACATGTCAATTCCCAGAAAAATCGAGCACAACTCACACCGGGTAGACCAACGGCCGGGTGCCACCCCTACAACGAGCTCGACCACGACTGTGAGTAATCATACTGCAGGCGTGTCACCGAGCGTCCTTGCTTCGAATCAAGTTGAGTCCAATTCGGAAAAGGCTAATTTTGAGGGCTTTTAAGGCATTCTAAAGCCTGCAAATACACTTAAAGGAGTGGAAAAAAGGAGACACATTAAGAGGGCAAGGAATTCCAGGAGAGCCTGATTGATCCATCTTGAGGAAGCTGGATTCAGCTGTCAAGACAAAAAAGTTCCTCTCAATTCCCCCTTTAGAGTTTTGGGTTTTCTTTATATTTTGTATTCATTATTCTTCATGAGATGTTTTCCCTTTTAGTTATAAGACTAAATCCCCCCCAAATACCTAGTGGGGATGAACATAAGACAAATCTTGTTATTATTTTTGAATTGTATTGATAAATATTTGACTTGTTCTTAATTCTTATTTTTGATATTCCAAGATATTATGATTCAAGTTAAACTCTTATGCAGAGGAGGAATGAGCCACTGCTTTTAAGAAGTACATTTGTCATAATTAGCGGAGTTGATAGTCTAGGCCTAGAGATAGGGTGATAAGATTTTCTTTTGGAATAGGTGAAACCTAATAAGGGGATCCATAGATCGAGTTATGGCAACCTCAGGGAAGTTAATTAGAAAGAGATTTCAATTATTCAACACTAGGGTTAGACGCGTTATTTAGTCTTGAAGAGAGATAATAATATAACTTCTAGGAGATTTCTACGGATCGGGCCAAATGAATAAATCGTCCGATTCTCCGAGTCGAATAACAAGTACAAAGTCTAGGTAGATTTTTTCTTAGTATTATCTTAATTCAATCAAGTTTTCCAAAAGTAATCCCCAATTCTATTTACGTGAAGTCTTAGTTTAATTTAATTAATTGAAGTTAAAACAAACCTCTTATTAGCAAAGGCTAGATAATAAAAAAACGGTCATTATAGTACTTTTTAGTTTCCTTTGGGTTGGAAACAATCCACTGTCTTGCTAAAACTATACTATTGTTCGACAGTAATACATGCTGCCTACATAAATGATAATAGTTAGTTTCAAGAAGCGATTAATTATAAATATTTAAAACCTGTCACAAAACAACACGATCAAATGTACCCACGAGCCTATTGGGCCCACACGACCCATTTCCCGTTCGGAAATTGGCTTAGGCCCATGAGATGAAAGCTTATGGTGGCACTACTATTGCATCAGATTATCCATACGGTGTGTTCCTGCAGCAGTGTGGCAAACGTTATCCAAACTTTGGCGTTTTGACATTTCTGACATTTAGAGCATTTATTTGAACCACTATCTATTCACGTAAATACATATTTTTGGCTTTTTGTGATTAGCAAACATAGTACCTGGTTTTACACCTATTTTGCTAAGCGAATAATCACTTCATGAGCACTGCACCTATAACCAATCCAGAGTATCCAATTAATCAAAGTGCAAAAGATCTCGTGACTTACTTGTATTAATCATAATTCCAAATCCAACAACTATTACCTCTTCAATTGAGTGCAAACCAGCCTAGCTTCCACTTAGATTGTTGGCTAAAAATCAATCGCCTATCGCTGTATCAGATAATCCGAATTTTGATCACACAAATCTTAGTTGCCCTTACATTTCTGAAATGTTGCCCCAAAACGACATATATACCTATTCGACCATTACCCAAATGGAAATAAAGCTAGTATTTACCTTTAACAGAGGCTAAAAAGCAGGTTGTTAACTAACACCTAGGTTAAGCTCTTGACTTCACGAAAACAAGATGCTTAAAGAGGATATTGGCTTAATCACATCTTAGGAATAATAGAAGAAACGTTGAGTAGAAAAGGGGAAATAACGAGGTTAAACCATAAGTGGTAAAACGAAAAGAATGAAAGAAAAAAAAAGAAGACAAAAGAGTGTAATGAGCCAATATTGGAAGAGAAAGAGAGATGCAAATTTGGCTAACTTTTAGAAGGAATGGTTAGAAGACAGGAGAAAACTAGAGATAAGTGGAGAGAAATACCTATTCCGTTTGAGAAACAGAGAGATGGAAAAAAAAGCGGAGAAAGAAAGAAGACAATTAGACAAGTAATGGATGAATTCAACACTACTAACCCATTTTCCAAAACCTAAGTTAAAATGACAAGAACTGGAAAGTGGTATAAGGCAATTTCTCACTAAAAGCGAGGAAAATTCAGCAACACCTTTCCAAAAAGCACAAGAGCAGAAAAACAAACACAAATGACTCTCTAGTCGAATATTCAACCTCTAAATTAGCTACAACTCCAATCTCAAACTCCTTGAAAATCTCCATGATTCCTCCTTATCCCTCCTTGATATCCTCCACAACCCACCCTAAGGCCAATTCAAAACTCTCCATCACCGAGTTCAAAATCCAACACTAACTCTTGTCAGTCCCACGATAGTAAAATAGTTGCTCCTTGTTTGCTGGGTGGATTCGAACCCGCTGCTCTTACAATAATCATGTCACGCCCACCACCACTAGGCCACAAGCTCACTTGTATCATCAATCACTGTAATAAAATATAAGCCCTACATGCCAACGCCTAGATTTACTTGAGAGAAAAAAATTAAAATAAATTGCAAGAGCCAATACTTGAACCTGTGCTCCTCACAGAGAACCTTAATGACACCACAACCACTAGAGCACGGCTTCCTTGTGTCATTTATTTAACATAATAATTTAAAAGGCCTTCATCCAAGCATCCAAGGTTTTATTCACTTAAAACCAAGATTTTTCCTAAAGCCTGTGTTTGAACCTGTGGACTTTCCAACTCCTCTCAGGACCTTTAACCATTTGAGCAAACATTTAATTGTGCTATCCACTTGCACAACTAAATTCCAATTTCTCCTCCTGATACACGAAGGCTCCCATTTTTTTAGGCCTAAAATTCGGGCATTACATAGATGCTTTTAGGAAGGCACTGGTTCATGAATTCCTGAAGTTCATCATCGATCTTGGGATTTGATCTTCTAAATTAGCACACAAGAAATTCAGAGAGAATATTTTCTCTCTTTCCTAATGGTGAATATTAGAAAAGATATCTTGTGTATAATTTGAGGACCATAACCCTAACATTTTATAACCTTGGCATAATAGTTCTAATCAAATTCTAATTACTTCTATCATTAATTAGAATTTGATTAGAATTCAATTACTAGAGTATCTGCACATATTTATTGTATACTTTCTCTTTAATAATTAAAGCCCAATAAAACTTTAACCAAATTAGATCACTTTTAATTTGGGCTAACCTATCATGATAGTAAATAATAACATGTAATTACCCTTATTATATATATGGTGTCCATATTTTCCAACATTTGTAACTTGGTTTCTTTCCCTAGGAATATGCTTTATCTTCCACTGTTATAATGCTTATAAGCTCATACGAATCCTTCATATCAACATTGTAGCAAATCGATTTTGGGCTTAGTCGAAACAGTGGTTTCGGGACCACAAATCTGATGCAGAATTTTTTTTTATATTGTTATGGTCTACAGTTTTATGAAATGATTCTGTGAAAATTTCTTCGAAAATTTTGACGTATGAGCACTCAATTTAGTTAAGAGGACTAAATTGTAAAAGTGCAAACTTGGAGTTCTATGCTGTAGAGGTGTCTAATTGCTATGAAACTTTAAATTGAAGGCCCTTGATGGTAATTAAACCTTACATGAAACTCTAAATTGAAGGCCTTGATGGTAATTACACCATTTTTAAGTCATGGGAAAAAATGGGCATGAGGTAAAAGAAATTTTTTTTTTGTTTCAAGTTAGGGGGCATTTTGGCCATTTGGTAAATAAATGAATTGAAAACAAAATCAAGCCAAAAACTTATCCATCTTCTCCCCTTGTGCCAAAAATTAGAAGGAAGACATAGGTAGGGTTTGGCCAAAAATAAATGTATTTGATGTTTAATGGTAGATTATGCAAGTTTGATGTTAGATGAACAAGTTTTGCTAAGTGATTTTGATGAAACACCTAAAAGAGACTTATTTGTAAAAAGTTATAAAATGTGTAGTAAAATATGAAAGAATGGAAAATGTAGGTGGTTATAAGCATAAAGAGGTTCGTCAGGCTTTGGGAATCAAGAGAAGAAATTGAATCCATTTCATTTTACTTGAGCCTAAGGACCAAAATGTAAAAATGTCAGTTTAGGGCAAAATGTAATTTTTGCAAAATATAAATTACAGGCTGAATTGATCAATGAATATTGAATAAGTTAAATTTTCTATTATAGATTAAGAGAATCGAGGTTCAGGGACTTAGATCGAGAGAGGAAAAACAAAGTGTTTGAATTTTAATAGGCCCCATTTCTACTATTTTTTGTACCAGAGGTAAGTTCCTATGTAAATAATGCATTGTTTTAATTATGTTCTAGATGCTTTATTATTGTAATGAATTGTGATTAACCCTTGGACATATTGAAAAATTTTGGACGAGCGTGGAAATCTCGGTTGAACCTTATGAATAGATAGATACAAATGTCATGACATTAGATTCTTGAGATTTACGTGTAAAGCACCATATCTAGGATATGGCATCGATATGAGAATTCGGTGCAAGACCATAGGTGAGATATTAGCATCGATACGAGATCACATGTAAGACCATATTCCGGGATATGGCATTGGTACGACATCTGTGTGTATGAGATTCCCGAATATCCTTTAATATTCCAAGTGGTTCAACGGGTAATTTTAATGAGTATGTCAAAGATTGAGTTATGTGCAAATCCAATTTCTAGATGAACTGTATGTACATAAAACTCATAATGTAATGAGTTCGGAGTATGTGATGAACCTGGTTAAGGTTATGATTGAGTAAGTTATGATTACAAGATCTTAATAATATTTATGCCAATTATTATCATGTTAATTGTATGTTAAATGTTTGGATATGATGCTTATTATTTGCATATAGACTTACTAAGCTATGTAGCTTACTCCCTTTCCTTTTCCTTGTCTATATAGTCTCACTTAAGCTAGCTCGAGATCAAGATCACGGAGATCCACTCACACTATCAACAATTATTTTGGTACCAATGATTTTTAACATTTTTGAGTTATGGCATGTATAGGGGACTTGGTTATTTTGTTATGTGTCATAATTGAATTGGCCAAATGTATTTGGCTCATATTGGTTGATAGTTCATCTTGTAAAGGCCATTGGATATTGGCTACTATTGGTATAAGTGACTTATTTGATGATGCCTTTCATGGATGTGGAGCTTTACTTGATTTGAGTTGATAAGCATGTGATTGTTGTGTTGATGTCTTGGTTGTGGCTAAATTAGTGGTATGTATATGCTTGAATTGGTGTTATGTTATGTTGTGTAGGTTTGTGCATCAAAGGGTGGCAAAATGGCTTGCGAATATCATTATTTTTTGTCCACATGGGTAGACACACGGCAGTGTGTCTAGGCCGTAGGTGACACTGCAGGCGTGTCTAAGCTGCGTGTGTGACACATTTCCGCCGTTATGAGTATGTGTTTAGCCGTGTGTCCCACAGCACCCCAATCTTTACAAAACTGTAATGCTTCAAGTGAGCACACAGCAGACATAGGCATGTGTCTCAGGTGTGTGAATGACATGGCCTCACGCACGGCGCGTGTGTCATGGGCATGTAAAGTCTGTGACTTATTTTATGAAAAATCAAAATAATTAAATCAACCACACGGCTTAGCACATGGGTGTGTGACGGTAGTGTGTCTTCAATTTGTTCTTGAGTGACAAAGCAGAGTTACACGGGTTGGGATACGGGCATGTCCTAAGCCATATGTGTGTGACCCCTGTTTGGTATGAAAAATTTTATAAGTGTTGAAAAAAATTTTCTAAAGTTCTCGCTTAGTCCCGAATCATCTCCAAAGCATGTTTTCAGGGGCCTCATAGGCTAAATAGACAGGGACTTTGTGATTGAATGCAAAATTTTTAAAATTTTGATGAAAACTTATGACTCCGGAAGTGTGGTTGCTTGTGTTTAAGTCCGGTAATGCCTCGCACTGCTCCAACGTCTAACACGGTAGGGTGTTACCAACATTAATGGATGAATCTACCAAGTGTACATCTTGAATATCTTTGACTAGCTCTAGATTATTAGTGTGGATCACAAACTTTGATACCCTTATATCTTGGATGAGAGCCAATCCATCTAAGATACCCTAGAGTTCAACATAAACTTATTCTTGATGGTTAATGTTTATAGGTTATATATGTGCATATGGTGCATAAGTGTTTGTAATTGAACTCAATTGGTAAGTTCCATTATGGTTTGACATAAGTACTAATTGGTATTTGAATAGTTTGGATGGATTTTTTTAATGGAATTTGATGGAATGTACTGAAAATGGATAGTTTTATAATAGTTATGGATAGTTTTATAATAGGTTGAACTAATATTGATATGAAATATTATGAGTTTGAAATGACATTTTTAGGTAAACATATTGATTGGTTTGATTGAAACTTTGAAATAGGTACCAAATTATTCATTTTTACCAAAAACAGAGTTCACGCCTCTACGACTAACCTACCTTGTCAAAGTGTAGGCTGATAGTGAGTCACATCATGACGCTGAGTGTCCTGAGGTCATGATATGAAAAACTGTGTTGGTGACACCACCGACGACGTAGTGGGAGATGAGGTCACGACATCAAATTTAAATTTTTAAAACTTTACAATTTGGTCTCATTTCGTGCCAGTTGACAAAAGAGTTTAAGCTCGATTAAGACTGAATTGATTATTTCACCTAAAGTTAATGTGATTGACATTGAATGTACGTGTAGATGATTATATTATTGTGTATTTGACTATAGTTGCACCGCAACGAATGTAGCATTCAGAACTCTCAACCCGACGTATCAAATCAGGTGAGGGGTGTTGACATTGGTGTTCCAATATTAGAATATATCTTCAAATTCCCTTTCTAACAATGTAAAGTACACACCAAAATGGAGTCTTGGAGCTCGAGAAATGATCGAAACACTAAGAAGTGTTTCGTTTGAAGTTCTCGAATGTGTCCAAATTGCAGATTTTGAATCTTTAAGCATTGTATTGTCACTCATCATCTTGGATCAATTTTAGGCTTAGTTCATTTAATCTTAAGGTTCCATATATTGACATCTTCTTCCCAAACATGTTTTACTTTTGCAAATTCCACATGGAATATTTTATTGGAACGAAATGCGTTAAAACACTAAAATACACAATATTTACAATGCAAACATAAAAACTCAAATAAACTAAAATAAATCTAAAATATATAAAAATAATTAAGAAACTAAGCAAATGTAAGTAAGATATAGCCCAAAATAATCATATGATGATGACTCATCAATGATTGCACGATTAATTATATAATTTATTTAATTGGATGAATGGTTGCATGCAGATTAATGTCACTATTCACTTGATTAGTAATTAGAGGGATGAATAGTTGATCAACACACACTCGTAGAATCATTGAACCAATTGAATCAACATACATACGAATGTGATGTCATTGCTTGTACACATATTTCTCTTATTACAAATGCAATCTAATAAACTATACTTAACTATACAATCATCGATCCAGCTTGAATCTGGTCCACGTATTAATGTAATGATATAACTTACATACACTTTTTTTGTTATGAATATAATCAATTTAGTTATATAATCAATTGTACAATCATTGATTTAATTAGATCAATCTACATGCAGATGATTCGATTGTATAATTCAATGACATTAATCCTCACGATTAATTGTTTTATTTAATTTATTATGTTCATAATAGCAATATACCAATTTGAGTGTATACATGTAATGTGATTTGGACATAGAGCCAATTTAATTAGATTAATGATTGAATGATTAAACATAATATTAATTTGATTATGTATGCAAAGATAAAAAAATCAATAGTATAAGTGATAATATGATTAATTATATCTAAATAATTCATTCAATTGAATTAATAAATGTAGAATTAGTTATAGTGGATTGATACATATAAACATAACTTACATTGATATATCAACATTTAAATTAAAATTAAACAAATAAATAAAAAAACAGTTAAACCATATAATTACTCATGCAACAATATAAACTAAATGAATAAAATTACAACATGTAAAATTAAAATTAAACACAATTGTAAGAAAATATTTACTTATATATAATGGTGATTAAAACTTTTTTCAAACACCCATTTACTTTGGTCCGAACCGTGTTATTCCCTGTTCCCACCCCTATTATTATATAAAAAAACTTGTAAAAGAAATTATAATTAATCATTAGCTAAGGGCCAAGTAGAATCATATTAAAACATGGGAGATTTAATACAAAATTTACTCCTTTCATAATTTTTAGTTTATGTATATCACTTTTTAATGGTTTTTTTTATTATAAATGATTCAAATAAATTGATTATTTACTAAAAATAACCCAGTGCAAAATTTTATATAAAATGACATGCTTTCTACAATGCATGTTAGTGTCAATATCTCACCACTAGTGTCACTGCGGACTTAGAGTTTTCTCAAGCAATCCGTACGCCTTGTTAAGTTTTTCCTCCGCTCAAAATGCCTAAATCAGCCTATCTCGCAACACTTAAGGATTCAATAGAACTCCTCTAAAGAACCCAATGAAGAACAATAGAAGAACGAAGTAAGAATGATCTCAAAAAGATGAACAAAAGCCACAGAAAAATAAGAACACTTGAGAGAAAAGTTTGAGTGAATGCTCAAAATTCTATTAATCACTAAATCAATTACAATAAGGGGAGAGGCCTCTATTTATAGTTGGAGCCTTCCCAATATCAACCGCATGATCAAAGTACATCAATGGCCTAGATTTATGTTCTATCTAGATATCAAATCTCTAAGATTACAGAAGATCGATCTTCTAAAGATTACATTAAAGTCAGGGAACACATATCTTTGAAGATTCCTTCCATATTTGCCAAGCATATCTTGAAGAAGATTACTTTCCATATTTGCCGAGTTCTAGAGATGGGCTTTCAATCTCTCCAAACACTGGACCAGTCTGATTGGGCCAAATGACCTCCCTCAAAAGTGATATATCGCAGATAAGTCCGTCATGGTTGCAGTGCTTTCCTTCGCAACCCATGACATTCTCCCCACTTGTTCTAGCGACGCCTTGTCGCCAGCGTCCTCCTCCCGGAACTGGGCTATCTTCTCTTGAATTACCACAGTTGCCTCAAAGAGGTTCCCAACTTGCTTCGCTTATTAGGAAGTCTCTTCCATCGAACCAAGTATTCATGTCACTACGATGATATCGTCGCTCTAACCACAAGATCTGCCTTAATGCTTACAACTTCTCGGTCATAAGAGACCTTACCCCCATTGGTGCTCATTCGACTTGCCTCGCTTCGGATCCTCTCTTGATCCCCATGGTATGGCTTAAGCATACTTACATGGAACACCGGGTGGAGTTTGAGCTTTTCTAGCAACTCAAGTTTGTAGGCTACCTTTGCCTACCTCTTCAATACTTTAAACGGTCCCTTGTACCTTCACACAAGCCCTTTGTGCAAACCGACTTATATCGCAACATCAAGTGTAGTTTGGCAAGGACTGAGTCACCTACCTGAAACTGCACATCCCTTCGATTCTGATCGGCCCACTTCTTGTTGCGCTTGCTTGCTTTGTGTAAACAAGCTCTAGCCAAGTCATTCTTCTCTTTCCAATCCTTTGCAAATCGGTACGCGGTAGGATTTGGTCCTGTATAACGGGTCGCAACAGTATTGGGTGTGAGCGGCTGTTGGCCCGTCACTATCTTGAACGGACTTTGATTTGTCGCCCCACTTCACTGCAAGTTATACGAAAATTGGGCCACATCCAACAACTTGGGCCAGTCCCTTTGCGTGGCACTCACATAGTGTCGAAGATATGTCTCCAACAATGCATTCACTCATTCGGTTTGCCCATCAGTCTGTGGATGCATGCTTGTCGAAAAGTTCAAGTCCGAACCCATTGACTTGAACAACTCTGTCCAAAATCGGCCCGTAAATCGCCCATCTCGATCACTGATAATAGACAGTGGCACTCCCCAATATTTTACCACGTGTCTAAGAAATAAGCGAGCTGCCTCCTCAGTATGGCACTCTTTGGTAACAGGAATAAACATCGCGCACTTTGAAAACCTGTCTACCATAACAAGAATACCGCGAAATGGGCCAGACTTAGGCAAACCCACAATAAAATCCATGGATACACTCTCCTATGGCCTTTTCGAATGGGCAAGGGTTGTAACAAGCCAAGGACTCTTGAACTCAACCTTGTCTTGTTGGCATACTAGACAAGTCTTTACATAGGTCTCGATATCTTCACCCATGTGAGGCCAATAGTATCGATCCTCCAAAAGGGCCAAGGTAATGTGCATTCGGATGGCTCGCCCATCGTGAGTCATGGCATTCTTTCATGACTTCCTTACGTACTTCCCCATAGTGAGGCATATGAGTCGGTGCTCATGAGTGTATAGTAATTTCGTCAAGCCAAAAATCTCCTCGTTCTCCCCTCCTTAGCTAGCTCAACTGCTTTTGGTCGTGGGGTCATGGGACAACCTTCCCGACGCGCCCAATAAGGACTGTCAGTTGACCTGATGGTCGCGAATTCCATCTTTTTGGCTAAGGGCATCAGCCACCATGTTTGCACTTCCGGCTTGTATTCCATTGTGAAGTCGAATTCGGCTAGAAAACCCGCCAACGAGCCTGCTTGGGAGACAACTTTTTCTGGTTAGAAAATAACCGCTATGGCAACATTATCTAGTATGATCACTTAACCTGGAACCCAGCAAATAATGCCTCCATGTGCGCAAGCAATGCACCACAGCATTTTCATTTCCTTTTCTTGGACCGTATATCTCCGCTCCGCCTCATTAAGCTTCGACTTTGAAAGTAATGGGATGACCTCTTGCATCAGCATAGTCCCCAATAGCATAATTTGACGCATCCGTGCGCGTATAATAGGGCTTCGAGTAATCCGTAATGCAAGTACGGGCTCACTTGTCATTACTTGCTTCAACCGATTGAAGGCACTCTCACACCGTGGGTTCCAATCCCATACCTTACCCCTTCTTCAACATTCCCGCCAGTGCGGTGCGGTAATTCTAGAGTAGCCTTTGATAAAGCATCTATAGTAGTTTGCCAACCCAAGGAAAAATCTCAACTCTGTCACCTTGGTTGGAGCCTCCCACTGACAATGGCCCAACCTTACTTTCATCCATTCGTATCTTGCCACCTCCCACAATGTGGCCAGAAAAGGCACCTCTCATTGAGCAAAGGTGCATTTTTCCTCTTTGACGAACAGCTCATTTTCCCCTCAAAGTTTGGAACACTTCCTCAAATGTTCCACATGTTCGTCGAGTGACTTATCAGACACCACAATATCACAAGGTAAACAACCACAAAACGATCAAGGAAAGGTTGAAGTACTTTATTCATCAAGGTACAAAATGTAGTTGGGGCATTCGTGAGTCCGAAGGGCATCACCAAAAACTCATACGAACCATACCGCACACACAAGCTGTCTTTCGCCATCTCATCTTCGGCTATCCAAACTTGATGGTACCCCGATCTCAAGTCTAACTTGGTAAACCATCTCGCACTACCAAACCGGTCAAACAAGTTCGCTGGCAATAAGGGAATAGGTACCTATTCCTCACGGTGATCTTGTTTAGGCCCGATAATCAATACACATCTCAGAAGGGACCCATCATGTTTCTTTTGAAATAGCACGGTGGCACCATGCAGAGATTTAGATGGCCTAATGAATCCCGCATCTAAAAGCTCCTTTAACTATTTTCGTGATTCCTCCAATTCCTATGACACATACGATATGGGGCCCTAGTTACATGCACCATGTTGGACACCAATTCAATTCTATGATCCACCTCCTCTTAGGTGGCAAACTTTTGGCAACTTCGTGGGCATTACATCTCGAAAGGATTGTAGTACTTGGCCCACTTCTTGCAGGGATCTCACACATGGTCTTATTGGTTTCACTCAATCTTCAAAGTACTACATGAGACTTCATCTCTACGCATTCTCTTAGCAAATTGGATTATGACAATGTTTTCCCTTCCAGCTCCTCTTTCTTGTCAATTTCACCATGCATTGATGGTTCGAATCAAATCACCATGAAATTAATGGAAGGACAAATTGTCGATTAAACTCGATCAAGAAAGCTTAATCCAACTACAAAATCATAGTCATCAAGTGGAATTACCTTGATGGATGCCTTCCCACCAATCGCCAAACCGAGATTTACTTCTTTGTAACCCCTTGATTGGAACACTTTTCGAATTTATCGCCTTAATCCGACCCGGCCATTTTCAATCTTGAGGCCAAGTTTACGAGTGGCCCCTTCTGACATGAATAAATCAGACGCACTGCAGGTCGACAAGTGCATTTAACTTCTTTGCCACTACCATGATGTCCTGCAAACATCAGCCCATGACTCATCTTGTCTTCAACACCCCTAGTATTGAGCCAAGATTATTATCCTCCACATCTGACTCCACTTTTTCTTCCATAGCAGAGCACAGCCTTCTTTGGACAATCCTTAATCATGTGTGGCCCATCACACGGGAAGCACCTTATAGGCCCACTCTTCTTTTGTCCCAAGGCTTCACTGCTATCATTTCTAGGGGCCTTTCTGCTCTCCCCACTATTTCCCTTTGGCCGGGACTTGGGCTTAAAAGACTTAGACTTGTCTTTCTTCCCACCAAATTTAGCCAACGATTCTCGCACTAGGGACATGGCCTTGGTAAGTTCTTGGACTCTCTGCATTTCAACCTTGCTTCGCCCACCTGTTTCAACCCATCCATGAAGGAAAAGAATGCCTCTTTCTCACCTATATCAGAAATTTGAAGCATGAGTTCGCTAAACTCTACACATACTCCTCTCACAAGTGCCTTGTTGCGAAAGTCGACGCATAACTTTGCCCGAGCTTCATCCTCGGCATACTCGTGGATAAAATGCATTTCTTTGAACTCGTGATTGAAACTCCTTCCAAGTTTCACCTCTCGCCCCACCACGCCTCACATCGGTGGACCTACGACGCCACCACAATAAGGCAATGTCAGAAGATACATAGCAAGCAGTGACTACCTTAGTGGCATCATCAAGAATGCCCTTGGCACTAAGTATTGCTCGACTCCCACAGAAATTGTCCACTTCTTCATGACCTTGTTCCCTTAAACTCCTTCTCGGTTTGGGAACATCCACACCGGGGCTTGGGTGTGACAACAGCCCAACCTCCATTGCCCAAAGCACGCCTTGTAGATTGTGAGTTCACCCAGCCCGCAATCTCCTTTTTCAAGGCCGTTATCGTAGCCCCCATGGCATCGGTCTTACCAACCATCATAGTCTCGATGGCATCATCCCTACTCGCCGCCTTTTCCACATTATCCAACACATACTCTTTGAGTCGCTTTTGCATAGACTACAACCCATCGTTGACCTTCTCATCGATATCGCCAATCCTCTCCTTGACATCCCCTAAGGATTCTTCGGAGAGTGACGACTGATCTTCCAAAGCCGACAAGATGTCCCTCGAATGGCTAGCTTTCCTAGCCCTCCCACCAGTCTCCATTCCTCAACATTCTCGCCAGCTTCTCTTTCGACATCGCTCAACGGTGCCTTCAACACTAGCTTCTGGATACCAACCGTCACGGACTTAGAGTTTTCTCAAGCAATCCTTGCGGCCTGCAAGCTTTTTCTGCTCAAAACTTCTAAGTCACCTATCTCGCAACACTTAAGGATTCACAGAACTCCTCTAAAGAACCCACGGAAGAACAACAGCAGAAGAACGTAAGTAAGAACGATCTCAAAAGATGAACAAAAGCCACAGTAAAAATAAGAACACTTGAGAGAAAAGTTTGAGTGAATGCTCTCAAAATTCTATTAATCATTGAATCAATTACAATAAGTGGGAGAGGCCTCTATTTATAGTTGAGCCTTCCCAATATCAACCGCATGAGATCAAAGTACATCAATGGCCTAGATTTACAACTATCTAGATATCAAATCTCTAAGATTACGAGATCGTATCTTTTAAAGATTACATTAAAGTCTGGATCACATATCTTTGAAGATTCCTTTCCATATTTGCCAAGCATATCTTCAAGATTACTTTCCATATTTGCCGAGTTCCGAGATGAGCTTTCAATCTCTCCAAACACCTGGACTAATCTGATTGGGCCAAAATGACCTCCTCAAAAGTGATATATCGCACAAGTCCGTCATGGTTGCAGGCTTTCCTTCGCAACCCATGACACTAGTTCCACCCTCCATCATCCCTTAATGATCGCTTCGATGATTATCTAGTCTATAAAAATGGTTGTTTTGGTGTCGTGATTATGTTTGTTAGCACCAAGATGCATTATTTTCCAATACACTTTAAAATATGAGTATTTCAAGATTAAAAAAAGAAAAAATATTTTAATAAGTGTCGACATTCTTGTTGCTTGACATCGGTTCAATTTTTTTAAAAATTAATTTTGCTTTTTTGGTGTCGACGCGTTCTCTTTGTCGGCAACAATGTGGTTTCTGATTTTTTTTTCCAACATGCTCTAGTTGCTAGACCGGTGAAAAGAAGAGAGGAAGAGAATAAGGCAAAGCAAATGCATCAAAGAACAACATAGACTTGGGAAATATAACAATTAATGATAAGAGTAAAAGATTAATTAATTGTAAAATAAATAAGAAGCCAACTTGGTCAAACGAAAGGACAAATTAGAAACAAAAGAGATTGTAAAATAATTATTACCAAAAAGAAAAAGATATGAGTTGATAAATTTGACTTTTAATTTTATGGTTTCAATGTACTTTACTTAATATAAAAGATATTTTTATTCTCTAAAAAAGTTTTATATGGGAATTAAAAGTTTAAGGAATTGAAGAGTTTGGAATGAAATTTTTATTGTAATTAAATTCCATTAATTAATGCAATTAAACCATTTAAATGTTCAAAAAATCATGGAAAGTTTAAAAAGGTTTCATGCAATTAAACCATTTAAATGTTTTAAAAAAAACCACTAATTCATACAATAAAAATTTCCATGCATTAAAAAGTTGTATATAATTTTTTTGTTGAGTAATATTTTCTCATGTGTTATTCATGGTAGTATTCGAGTATTTATATATGTTGTTACAGATGCTATTACAACTCATGATAGGACCCCCACTACTAAGACTCCACTATTTTGTTTTGACTCCACTGCCTCTAGTACCAACATTCTCTGTCCCTAGTATTGACATTCTCTGTGGACCCCAGGACAGTTGGACACGTGTCTACGGAGCACGTGGTTGATCGTGCTTTTGTGACGAGTTTTAAATATTTATAATTAATCGTTCTTGAAACTAACTATTATCATGATGTAGGCAAGTGTACTTATCGGACAGTAGTATAGTTTTAGCAAGACCGGATTGTCGAACCCAAAGGAACTAAAAGTACTAGTAATGACTGTTTTTTTATTATTTAGCCTAAGAATAAGGGTGTTTGTTTTAACTAACTAATTAACTAAACTAAGAATTCACAGAAAATAGAATTGGGGGATTACTTTTGGAAAACGATTGAATTAAGACAATACCTAAGGAAGAATCCACCTAGACTTTACTTGTTATTCTGACTCCAAATAGGATGATTTATTCATTTAACTTGTTCCGTAGAGATCCCTAAGTTATGTTATTATCCCTATTCAAGACTAATAACGTCTAATCCCTAAATTGAATAATCGAGACTTTTCTCTAATTATCACCCTAGGTTGCATTAACTTTCGATCTATGGATCCCTTATTAGGTTTCACCCTAACTGGAAAAATCTTGTCACCCAATCTCTAGGCCCGCAATCAACTCCGCTTAATTATGAGAATTTTACTCTTAGACAGGGTCTATTCCTCCTCTGAATAAGAGTGTAACATGAATCAACATCTTGGAATATCAAAACAAGAATTAAGAACACATAATTAAGAACACATAATTAAGAACAAGTCAAATATTTATCATACAATTTAGAAAATAATAACAAGATTTGTCTTAGGTTTCATCCCCTTAGGTATTTAGATTTACTTCATAACTAAAAGGGAAACATCTCGTAAGAATAATGAATACAAAACATAAAGAAAACCCAAAACTCCTGAAGGGAAATTGATGGGAGATCTTCAGTCTTGAGGATGAATCCGACTTCTAGAGATGGATCAATCGGCTTTCTTGATTAATTCCTTCCTTCCTCCTCGTGCCTCTCCTTTTCTCCTCTCTTCTAGGTGTATTTATAGGCTTTGGACTGCCTAAGAGCCCTCAAAATTAGCCTTTTCGAATTGGACTCAACTTGTTTCTGCATGGACATGCCTGTGCGATTACTTCAAAGCCGTGTTTGAGCTCTGCTAGAATAGCACGGCAGTGTTAATTTCATGACGTTGGTCCATTTTCTCTATTTTTGGCTGCTTTCTCATTCCTTTTTCGCTCTCTTAAGCTCACCTAAGTATAAAACATGAAATTAAGACATTATGAGCATCGACTTCACCAATTCTAAGGAAAAATCATCCATAAAATACACAAAGCATGGGGTAAAAATATGTATATATGACAAATTTTTGTCAAATACCCCACATTTAAGCATTTGCTTGTCCTCAAGCAAAATCCTCATCTCATAATTAAAACAAATTCTTCTCAACTTATCTATCGATAATACCTCAAAATAATCCATAGGGAATCAAACATTGAAAATTTGACTAAAAGAACATCAAAGTTTCAAACATTCCAAGTTGAGAATTTTATCATGAAAACATTGGTGTCTCTCCTCATCTAAGTAATTACCTTTGATTCAAAATATCACGTAGTTTCACATCCTTACTAAATATTCACTCAAATCACTCGAGGTGTTTAAGGACAATAAATGAAGCACTCAATAGTCAATAATGAAAAGTCATTACCATAGGCTTGCATGAAAATCAAATCTCCACCACTATTAATTGAGATGAAACATCAATCAAAAGGTCTTTAGAGGGTTGTAACGTGGCTTTGGTTAAAGGGTGTGGTCACAAGCCGGAAGAAAGGTTAGAATCGAGATTGAATTGAAAAATTGCCTAACTAGAAAATGACTAGTCATCGATATGCATAATAGAGCTTTTTCTCTAATATGGAATTTAACTACTTTAGCTCAAAAGATCACTACTACCTATATGTATACATTTTTTTAAGAACTAGTCAAATAACTAACTATTTAGAATAGGACATAGCTAAGCAATTTATTCAATTCAAATCTCTACAAAAATAGGATCAATTTAATTGAGGATTTCAACAATAATGGGTTAAGGGTTAGTGTTAAGGGTAATACAAGAAACGGCTTGTTAGCTCAACTGGGTTTACTAAGGGTTAATCGTGGAGGTAGGCTTTTTCATGGCATGAGTGGGTTAATCCTAAGTGCCTCTATCATCTTGACATATCAAATCAAAATGGTCTTGACATGCATAATCAAGCAAGTTCTAGAATAATGATTCCATAACGACGCACTCATAATGAAAGTGAGCATAAAGGAATTTATAAATGCTCTTGAAGGCTCAAGATCTCACAAAATTATGGCTTTTTGATGTTTAAACTTGTGAATTTCAAATCAAGAGAATACCTAGACTTGGGGAAATAACCTAAAATTTTAAATTCTTAAAAAAATCAACTTATCATGCTTTCTTTGTGCCTATGTTTTAATTTAAGATATATCAATAAAAATCATAAATCAATCAAAATTTATTCTAAACATGATATGAGAGCTTTTAAGAGAACAAGGCAATCATTTAGGATTTTTCTGATAGTGAAATGAATAATTTCCCACACTTAAGATGTACATTATCCTCAATGTACAAAGATAGATAGGAAAAAGATAAATTTGTAATCATAAGATAGGGAGAGAAGTGAAACTTCCCGAATGATGAATGAATTTCTTGAATCGAGTTTTGGAAAGTAATCAGCGAGAGTGGAGGAGGATACTGGTGGGAGTAGAGGTTCGCTAGACCCTAAGTCCTATGCCAAAAGAATATTATATCTAGTGGTAGCTACTGGTTGTGGTGAAAGCAGACATGGCGGTCATGGAGAACCTTTCCGGTGGAGTTTTTAGTTCTATGCTGATGATGAGCTTAGGAGCTCTATATAATCGTGATGTAATCAGAACTTTTTAGAGATATCAATAAGAATAATTACTCTTAATAGAATAACCAAAATTGATAATTATAAAATAAAATTCTAAAATCAAATAAAATGAAAAGTAGTTTTAATAAAAACTAAAATCATAAAATAAAAAAATTTAAACATCATCATCGCTAGATGGTTCGCGAGGTGGATGGCGATGAGATGTGGAGGTGGTGACAAATATGTGCTGTAGAGTAGCATCAATGTTGTCAAATCATTGAAAACACTACAGCTCAATCGAGTGAGGCACTGAGAGATATCAAAGATATGAATACGCCGCATGAACTAGACAAGAGGGTGGTGGTGGCCTGAGACCGTGGTCCTCGTGGCCGTGGGGAACATCACTGTAATCTCCATCGGGGTCTCCTTCTCAAAGTGGATTGGGCAAGGTGATACTCAAGAGGGTGGGTTCCTCGGCGCTTCTTGATTATCCTCATACTAAGCATGCTCGAAATGCCTTGTGTGGGACATCCGCCCATAAGAGTAAGTGCGGATGATTGGGCTGCAGTGTTGAGGAGCCCAAAGTGTGCGTGCTACCGAGTCACGAGGGGCCAATAGAGATTACCCTCCAATGCCATTCCGCTTGGTGGCGAATGGTGAGGGCAATAAAGTAGGTGAGGTCGAGTACATGCCCGCTCGCCATGCTCCATAGAAAGTAGGCGCGTGGAGTGTTGACGACGCTGGTGCTCTCTCGACGCCCCGCCAGAGTGTGTGCCAAGATGACATGTAGGTACCCTCAAGGAGGGAGAGAGAGCTGATGCCTGGAGCGGTTCGGGTTGTAGGTGGCTGAACCGGGGACTAAAGTGTACCAAAGACTTTGAGGGGAGAGTAGTGGATGTGGCGACGGAGAGTGTCGAGGTCGTTCTCATCCATGAACTCCTCGTATAGACCCAAAGCTATACCAAAATTGGGTACACTCAACTGGCGGACTAAACCGCCGAGACGGAACTGAATTGTTCCAGGATCATCAAAGTTGGTCATGACGTCTTGAACATAGAATGTCAAGCAAAGTTCAAGTGTGTGCTCAAGGTACGTTGGCTCGATGAACGCAAAGAAGAGGTCCCATGGATGGGCTTGTCGAGTGATCGTGACATCGTTAGCCAACTAGACTTGTTCAAGAGCTCGTCTACCAATGCAAAGTGGCCCACACCTAAAGGTCGGGCCCGTAGAATTTAAAAAAGTTCTTCTTGGGGCCTGATGGGGAACTGCAGAAAAGGATGACAAATTTTCGCGGTAGGACCCGAGGAAGATGACGTTCCCTTCCTTTTCTTTGAAGTCGGGATAGTGGTTTTCTTTCCTCGTGAAGACGACATTGTATACCTGCAAGCAAAACTATTATTTCGCCGTGAGGAATGTTCAAGGTAAGATGTATAAATCCAAAAAGGTAGAAGTCATAAATTAGAACTAATAATCTCACCACAACTATTGCAAACTTAATCAAAAATAATTTTATGGTGTATCATTAGCATGAAAATAGTATGAGTTTCCTAAAAGAAATGGCAATTAATTCTATGTTAGTACATTTTATTGTTGAAGAATATCAACCCAAAAGTCATGAGTATTTTCACTTTAAACTAATAAAATGTAGTAGAGATAAATCATGCGACAAGGAAGAACTTCAATCATGAGAAGATAATAACTACTCTAGATATAAAATGTGAGTGATAAAGAGATGAAAAGAACATAAAAATGCATAGTACTATGATAACTAACATAAAAATGAGTGCAATTAAAGGAAAAGAGTAAACAAACGCTAGGAAGGGGAGAAATGAGCGAAAAATAGAGTTGGAGGTGGCGCACGGGCGCATGGGAGGGCGTGTGGACTTGCAGTGGCAAGGGTTAGGGTTTTTTCGGTGAAGGAGACAATAAATAGTGCAGCCTATTTATAGATTTTGGGACACACGGCCCGGGAACACACCCTTGTTCCTCAATTTCAACCCGTGTGATTCGCGAATTTTGAATTTTGAGTGTGTCTGACATTTAGTCCACGCCTGTGTTCCTTGGGCAAGTGGGTGCACACGGCCGTGTCACACGCCCGTGTCTGGCTTCGTTTCTCTTCTCCCACGCCCGTGTTAATTTAACAGGTTCGACCACGGGTGCTAGACACGAGCGTGTCACACGCTTGTACTATTTTCTCAGATTCAACCATGGTTCTGTAACACGGGCGTAGTGAACACCCGTGTTATTTTGGCAGGTTCGCCCACGGAAATTTTGCACGGCCGTGGCGTTTGATCGTAGCCCGTGTTTGGGAAAAATCTCTGCCCTGTTTCCACATAGTCCTTAGCACGCCCGTGTGTTTGGTCGTGTCTGTGTGGAAAACCTGTATTCAAGATCTCCGTTAGTAAGTTAGGTGTTAAATACTAAAATTTAAAGCAATTAATATTGTTAGTACTCGGGTTTCCTCCCGAGAAGCGCTTATTTATAGTCTAGGCTCAACTTACCTCTCCATTGAATGGTCATGGTGGTTCGAGGAGTTTATACTGCTCATTCCTGCTACCCATCTTATCAAAATAAGGTTTTAGACGGGTGTTGTTTACCTTAAAAATGCTGAACTTGGGATGACTTACCTCAACCTGCATCGATCGGGAAAATGCTAAATACCGTAAGAGGGACTTCTTCATTCGGTTTGGTAGTGACAATGTGAGGATCTGTGGTTTCTAATAAAATTCTATCTCTAACTTTATGTTGATTTGGAAAGGTACTGAGCTCCTTCTGGCGTAGTTTTGGTTTATCAGGTGTTCTTAGTTTATGCGTCCGCCATTCATCTAGTTTCTCGATTTGTAGCCTTCGATCTTCATGAATAGGTCCTCTACTATTGCTTGGGAATGGCTCATGTACTTCCTTCGCACTCATTTCCTGCAAAGTAGGTTGCACCATATTGTCGCTTTTAGTAGAATGGTTTAGACGATCACTTTCAATTTCCGATGTGTTGCCGTAACTGCAGCTTTAAGGGTGATTATTTCGCCTCCCACACGGCGTGAGCCCACTGTGCCAACATCAATAATCGCTTTAGCAATTGCTAAAAAGGCCTTCCTAAAATCAAAAGAGTGTTGCTATCCTCCTCTATGTCTAGAATAATGAGGTCAACGGAAATATAAATTTATCGATTTTAACTAGCACATATTCAATAATACCCTAGGAAATCTTATAGTTTTATCTCGCTAATTGTATGCTCATCCTAGTCTATTTGGGTTCTCAAGACCTAATTGTTTGAACATTTTGTAGGGCATGACGTTAATACTATCTCTCTAAATCACTAATGCATTATTAACATCTAAACCACCAATTAAGCAAGGAATTGTAAAACTCCTTGGATCTTTTAATTTTTGGGTAGCTTATTTTGTAGAATAGCTTGAGCAAACCGCATTTAGCTCCACATGCGATGCCTCGCCCAACTTCCGCTTATTTACTAAAAGCTCTTTTTAAAAATTTCATTGTGTTTGGCATCCGTGATAGAGCTTCAATAAACGGTAAGTTAATGTGTACTTTTTTAAGAGTTTAAGGAATTTACCAAATTGTTCATCCGAGTGGTCTTTCCTTGTCGCGTTGGGGTATGACACACGAGGTTTATATTCGACATTCACCGATTTGCTTTTATCATGACCTACCTCACCTTGACCTCCGCTCACCACGTTTCTTGCCTTGTTCGCTTAGGCTCAACGAATCCTTCTTCATCTTGAACATTAATTGCGCTGAGCTGTTCTCTGGGTTGGGTTCAAGATTACTTGGCATGCTACCTTGTGGTCGCTTGGAGATTAGTTTGGACAAATGGCCTATTTGAGTTTCGAGCCCTTGGATCGACACTCAGTTGATTTTTCAATGCCGCTCGATGTTCGAAACGAAGTTTCGCATAATCGAGATAAATTTAGATAGCATCTCTTCAAGGTTCAGCTTTCTTTTCCCGTTGATAGGTGGTTGTGGAAAACCCGTAAGATTCTCGTGGCCTTTGATTCCCTTGACCACCCCAGAGAAATTTGGGTGGTTCCTCCAACTCGTATTATAAGTATTGCTATACTGATTATTTTGAGATCGAGAATTATTACCCATGTAATTTAATTGTTCACTTCATGTCGTGTGGCCATAGGATTGATATTCTAAATTGTTTGATCCACTTCCACCGACTTCACAAAGGCATTATCGAATGAGCATGCGAGAACCAAGTAAACCATCAATCTTTTTATTTAGAAGTTCTACCGATTTGACAAAGATAGTAATCGAATCGACGTTATAAACGCCGCTTTGCTTTAGTTGGCTTAGTCTCATGACTTGCCACCGATAGTTATTCAGCTGACATCTCTTCAATAAATTCGTAAGCCTCTTCAGAGTTTTGTTATTGATGGTTCTCCCAGCTTGCTACATCAATCATCTGTCATGTCGAGGGGTTCACACCATTGTAAAATGTTTGAACTTGCAACTATAGAGGTAATCCATGGTGAGACACCTTTGTAGTAGGTCTTTGTATCTCTCTCATGCATCGTGAAAGAGTTTCTAAGTCCATCTGCACAAACAAAGAGATATCATTACATTATTTGGCCGCTTTAGAATGGCTAAAAATATTTTAATAAAAAATTTCACCATTTGTTCCCAAGTCGTAATTGACCTTTGTGGTAACGAAGTTCAACCATCGCTTAGCTTTATTCCTCAATGAAAAAGGGAATAATCAAGACGAATGGCATCGCCGTAAATGCTATTAATTTTAAATGTATTGCGTAATTCTAGGAAATTTTCCAAGTGAGTGTTTGGATCCTCATCCTCAGAGACCATCAAACTAAACAAATTGTTGTATCATTTGAATAGTGTTAGGTTTTAGTTTAAAATTATTCACAAAGAATAGCAGTCTAACTATACTCGACTCAATTTTATTAAAGTAGGTTTAGCATAATCATACATAGTACGAGGAGCAAGATTCTAATTTGCTAGTTCAACTGTATCGCAGAGGTAGTCTGGTTATCTTGATTTTCAGCCATCTCCTCGCCGTAGTTGAGATATCATCCTCTTGCTCTTCCTCTCAGTGTATCTTAGGCTTCGCTTTATTTCTCTTTGTTTCTCGCGAACTGTGTGATCTATTTCTTCATCAAAAGTAGTGGTCCCGACAAGTTTCTTCTAGTCATAAACTATAAAAACTCGCCAAGAAAAAGAAAAAGTAAATTAATAATAATAAAATTAACTAGCAAGGAAAATAAATGGCTAAAGTAATAAAATTGAGTGTTCCTAATATCTTAGCTCCTTGGCAACAAATGGGCCAAAAACTTGATCGTGATTTTGTGATAGGTTTTAAATATTTATAATTAATCGCTCTTGAAACTAACTATTATCACGATGTAGGCAAGTGTACCTATCGAAAAAGAGTATAGTTTTAGCAAGACCGGATTGTCGAACCCAAAGGAACTAAAAGTACTAGTAATGACTGTCTTTTTATTATCTAGCCAAAGAGTAAGGGGGTTTGTTTTAACTAACTAATTAACTAAACTAAGAATTCACAGAAAATAGAATTGGAGGATTACTTTTGGAAAACGATTGAATTAAGACAATACCTAAGGAAGAATCCACCTAGACTTTACTTGTTATTCGACAATCTGAATCGGACGATTTATTCATTTAACTTGTTCCGTAGAGATCCCTAAGTTATGTTATTATCCCTATTCAAGACTAATAACGCCTAATCCCTAAATTGAATAATCGAGACTTTTTCTAATTATCATTCTAGGTTGCATTAACTTGATCTATGGATCCCCTTATTAGGTTTTACCCTAATTTGTAAAATCTTGTCACCCTATCTCTAGGCGCGCAATCAAATCCGCTTAATTATGACAATTGTACTCTTAGACAAGGTCTATTCCTCCGAACAAGAGCGTAACTTGAATCAATATCCGGAATATCAAAACAAGAATTAAGAACACATAATTAAGAACAAGTCAAATATTTATCATACAATCTGTAAAAAAATAACAAGATTTGTCTTAGGTTTCATCCCCTTTAGGTATTTAGGGATTTAGTTCATAACTAAAAAGGAAACATCTCGTAAGAATAATGAATACAAAACATAAAGAAAACCCAAACTCCTCAAGGGAAATTGAGGAGATCTTCGCCTTGAGGATGAATCCGACTTCCGAGATGGATCAATCAGCCTTTCTTCGAGTAATTCCTTTCTTCTTCCCTATGCCTCCTTCTTTTTCTTCTTCTAGGGTGTATTTATAGGCCTTGGAATGCCTAAGAGCCCTCAAAATTAGCTTTTTCTCGAATTGACTCAACTTGGGTTTGGCAGGACATGCCCGCAGCGACATTTCAAGCCGTGTTCGAGCTCGTTAGAATGGCACGATAGTGTGGTCTGTCCATGTGAGGAAGTCTAGGCCGTGTTGATTTCAGACGCTGGCCTATTTTTCTATTTTTGGCCCCGCTCGTTCTTTCGCGCCTCCTAAGCTCACCTAAGTATAAAACATGAAATTAAGGCATTAAGAGCATCGAATTCACCAATTCTAAGGAAAATCATCCATAAAATGTACAAAGCATGGGGTAAAAATATGTATAAATGACGGTTTATCGCTGGTCTTTTCTACTCTTGGGACCGACGATCGAACGGGCTTTCTTTGTACCCATCGGACATGTGTCTAAGTGATCGCGCACTTGGGTATATGCGAATCGAGATCGTGGCGAAATGGATCTACGAGCTTGACTTTTTGTGAGCTCCTTGGGTATGTGCGACCACCTTGTCGCCCTCTCGTGGTTCACCTTGCATCAAATATTCGTGGGACTTATCTAAGTCATGGGTTGGTGATCTAAACTCTGCTTAGGACTCGTGTTAGTGATCTAAGGAGGGTTACAAAATAGCGTATCTTAGATCCATCACATTAGATTTAAACACGCTTGGTCGGGTATGTCATGAGTCATGATGTACAATGGTCGCTTCACACACGCACGAGCTATTGAACCATTTTTATCTACTTGTATCCGGATCGCTGATCTTCCTCGCTTATATGAATCACAAAATGTGGAAAGAGAAACCCTTCTTTAAAAGGAGAACCTCGTAAGCTCTAAATTCTTCACACTTAGTATTTTCTGCAACTAACACAAAGGTACTTTCAAAAACACTCTTGCTTTAAATTTCTACTTTTTTTCTTTTACCAATACTATGATGAAAATGAGAAGGATCGGTAACCGAATAGTCCAATCTCGTCCATCGCGAGAATGATCATCTTGGGCACTGGTGACGACCAAACTATATCCTTGTACCACTAAGCGAGAGGAACAACGACTGGTTCTGGTTGTGCGGGGGATAAAGCTCTCCAATTTTGTGTTTGAGTTCTCCATCCCAAAGGGGTAATGCTAGTTGTGCGAAACTACTGAAGACAGCTTCCTACTACCACTTTACACGTTTGAGGCTGGGTTCCACTTGCCACCGCACCCCTTCTTCTGTAGTCTACTCAAGGATTACGACATTACCCCCGCTAACTCTCAAAGCTTTTTTGGTGGGTTGCCATGGCATACTTCATTGATTTTTGTGAGCATGATAAGGTTCCTTTGCTTATCGCTTTTCCGAATATGTATCAATTAAAAGGTCACAATTGAGAGAACTCAACAGGGTTATACTATTTCACCCCTTGTAAAAATGTGGGGGACCATTATTGTAAATCAATGCTCAAATATTCTCCTAAATTAGGGGAACTATGTCTAAGTCTGTGACAAACTTGGCGATAACTTTAGGTTTCTATTGAAGTGGTCTTCGCTGAGCAAAGAAATGTGCTCATTTCAAAGAACTCTCCCCATAGACAAAGCCATATCCCAATTTTGGAGGCTTCGTACTGGGTGCTTGTTGGTTTTGGAGGATCTTATCTTGGCAAGGAATGGTTTTCAATACTTCTTGAAGGGTTTCAACCTTAATGGGTGGAGATCTCGTGATATCAGGGAGGTCGCCCAATCTGTTGGTGTACTTCCGTAAAGAAACACATGGCCTCGTGATTTTGTGGATGAGTTGGGTCTGATACTGCTGGGCTTCAAAGAGGAACCAATCAATTTCTTTTATCATTTCTACAAGATGAGTCTTCACCCATTTGCTCTCGCTGCATCGTCTCAAAGGGAAAGTGGTAGGAGTAATGTTAATTTGCTAACTACTTCCATTTATCATAGAAATCTTGTTGATGCAGAGTCGATCACAACTCGCGAACGATTCGAGTGAAACTGATAGTGTTTCTCATGAGATCAATGATGTAACACCCCAAACCCGACCTAGAAGTCTCGACTGATCCGTATCGTTACATTGATCACCAAGGTGATTGTAGGTAATTTTTACAAAAATAAATTATTACATTGTATCAACACGCTTAATCATGTAAAACTTGAACAATAAAATTTCAGTTAAGTTTAGTATATAAATTCGAATTACAACTAATAAAACTTAAATCAAATTTGTACCACGCTTTATAAAGTCTTACAAAGACGATAACCAAATATAAAAACCGGAAATCACAAATTGATAATCCATTTCCATCAAGATCGCCCGAGACCTCTCGCATACAAAGGCCATCAACAAAATCCGAATTGTACCGAAAGGGGAAACATAAGAGGGGGTGAGCTACTCGAGCTCAAAGCAGAGAGCAAACTATCTAACTATCGAATCAAATACAGAAGCCGTAAAGTAGCTTCAAAAGCGGAACATATTTACAAAGCTATACAAAATGGGGCTTGGTACGCTTTGAAACGGACATACAAAAAGTAAAAACATAATTCAAAGCATAATAAAAACACACTCAGGGCCTCACAACAGCAAGTGCCATTCAGCCATAAAGATCTCAGAATCTCTCATTCATTCACAAGTTTCAATTTAGTTAGTCGATACAATCGTAGTTTAACAATTTCACAAGGTCATAAATGTTTTTCACCAAACCATACAATGCATAGCTTGCACTCACAAAACAATCAATAAGATGCATATGAATGTAGTTGAATTAAAGAAAATCGACCCATCCAGCCAACACACCTCTCCGTCCCCCCATCACTCCTCGTTAAAGCTATTAAGCTCATCTAACCAATCACTCCATATAGGGCCTTGAAAAGCCCATCCAACCTTACACTCCATATGATGTCATCCCGGTTACCCGACAACGATAGACATCAAAGATTGTCCTCAACCTCGTGGAATTGGGACCGCCATGACCTCTAGGTATTGAGGCTAACAAGATGTCGATAAATTGCCGGGCCACGATATTACGAGCAAAGCTAGCGTGATAAGCTATACTGCAATGCGGTAAATCACCGCACAAACATTTAGTATAAACCGCCGATCGATAGTGGTACGAAGCGTAGCTAATGTGCATGCGCGTACAAAGGCAATATGGTAATTCGCTATAATGATAGGTTGCAAAGAAACCGCCTGGGCCACCAATGATACGCAGCGGATGTTGACGCAGTGTTCAGAGCAAGGCAATGCGGTAGTCCGCGTAGATACCAAATTGTCCACAACCTCGTGGTATTGGGATTGCCCATGACCCTCTCGGGTATTAGAGCTATTAACCAAATGATAAGCCGCCGCCTGGTTCACCAATCTCCTTCTTTAAAATCCCACCCAAAATAGTTTATGCATATATATGTATGTATGTAGTCGATGTACACAATCCGAATACTGGCCCTCGTGATAACTAGTCGTAAGCAGACATTCACATCTAATCAATCGCCATGTATGTATACACCCATACACTCTGTGTTCAAGACTAACATATCACACATCCAATTACAAGTAAAACATAAACCATCCCTAATCTTTTTCCTATAAAAACATATCGTAAAAAGTGGCGCTCCTCACTTCCAATGTCTAGAACCCAAATACCTTTAGGTTAACACATAAACAAGACATGTCTAAATAGAAATTTTGTAAAATGATAATGAGAAGACAAGGTTTCTAATCCCACACTGCTTGGACGACGAGGAAGACGGCAAAGGCGCGATAATCCAAAATTCGCAGCAAAAACGATTCAAAAGTGATCAAAATAACCCCAAAAGAAAAAGTAACAGAGAACAAAAGAAAAAGATACCAGAATAGAATGTGTAACCCACAATAATAATAATAATAATATAATAATAATAATAATAATAATAATAATAATAATAATAATAAACCCAAATCAAACAATTTAAAAATAAAGTACAAATATTAAACCAAACAAAATAATACTAAATAATTATTTAAAACATGCTAAAGTAAAATCATTTCCTAGAATGCTCACAAAAGGACTCGAACACACGACTCCAACACTCCAACACTCTCCTTAATCACCAGATCAAAGCAGGCCATTCTTGACACTAAAATGCACAGCTATACACAAATGTGCAACCTCCTTACTATCCCTATGCTCAAAACCTAAAACTTCTAGGCCCGTAATTTGGGGAGTTACAAATGAGGCCATGAGCATTGATTCTGGTGATAAGTGCAAGATGCAATACTAGCTCAAGGGTTTTACGATTGCTTTTACTAGCAAGGAGGAGGGTAATAGTACACAATTGGAGCGACGTAGTAAGAGAAGGGCGCACCTATTGATCCTATTGCTATCGTGGCTGGACTTCCAAGTTCTCTAGTGGCGAGCTTGTAGCCTATTCCTTATTAGCTCACCGATTGCCATTGATGATGATACCCTTCCACCTGCCTTTCGTGGTTCTCATTATATCCCTATTGTTAAAGAAGAACCAGTTGGAAGTAATAAAGGTTCATTTCCGTGATGCGGAGATTTAAGTGTGTAGGAGTACCCCTATAATCATGTTGATATGTCCCTTGGATGGCGTGCACTTTTACCAAAAGCTACGAGGTTAAGCAAGGTGTGAATACCTTCAAGATCAAGCCTTTCCTCATCTATGCGATTTCGAATTTCAAGCTTAATATGGCCAAAGTTAAAATATGATGAGGCCCGACAAAGTGAGCTTGTTGAGGCTAAGGCAGAAATGGAAAGATTCCCGAGCTGTATCTTAAGATTAGAGAGGAAAATGAGGTCATTAATAAACAGAATGGGGACTTCACAAAATGTCTGGCTATTGTTGAAGTCAATACACATTCTCCATTTGTCGTTTTCTTTCTTCACCATTACTACATTCAAAACTAAATCCAGATATTCTACTTCTTTGATGAATCCTACTGATAACAGATCGCAATATTCAAATATTCGATTCATGTATTGGGAGTTCTACAAGCATTTGTAATTTATGATAGTGGCATACCTCACAACTTTGTGTGTAGCTTTGTGAGTGCTTTCTTGTCTCGGTTGTCATGTTCGCTTTGAGATCGCTAATTATTGAGTCATCCAGTCGCCCCGGTCCAGGCATAATACTGTGGTGTGTCATAAATCGTGGTCTCCCATGCTTGAGTAGGATTTTTCCTCTTTGTTCGATGACAACGGAGGATGCTAACTTAGATAAATCATCGCATGCGTGTTGTCACTTCTCGAGAGTCGCTTAATTTGAGCTTTGTCAAACCCCTTGAGTAATTGATTTTTCATTGCATGATATCTTTTAGAACTGCTTTTTTTACGTTGTATTCATCATTCATCTTTTTGCCACCAACTACTTAATATGTGTGGGCAATTAGGTCCTTTGATCTCGCTTGGCACGCTAGTTGCAAATTCCGATATCAAAGCTTCATATTCAAAGTGATGTTTTTGGACATTTGAAACCCAAATGATAATTTGTATTATGCGATTCTGTGCCACTAGTGGTTGATTATTAGTGCACTTGTTCCCTATCCTACTGGTTGAAGAACCATCAACATAAACTAGCCAAGTTTTTGAATTATCAGCTTGCATGCGCATCTTTGGAGGTGGGTTAACTACTAAATGACGTATAACAAGTTTAAAAATATCTTAGTATGAAATATGATAGAAAATATAGAACATATCATGTTTCATCATAAAATATAACATATCAAATTGTAAATTTTCATTAATATTCATATAACATATAAGTTTTATATGATATTCATTATCCAACATTTCATATTACAAATTACATTATTTGTCATGTCAATAGCTTTTTCAAAGGAACACTCCATTATGAAATCAACTAGTACCTGTCCTTTTATCGTCGTCGTGAAGTAAAGTCTATCTCGAATTTGATTAGCTCAATACTTCACACTGCTACCCTTCCTAAAGTGTCTACCTTGGATAATACTTCCTTCATGGGCTGATTGGTAACAATGATGACTAGTGAGCTCTAAGAATGGTCACAATTTGCAAGCTGCTACTATCAAAGCATAAATGCACTTTTCTATCTTTGAATATCTCAACTCCCCATTCTCGAGTACCATCGATGTAGTATATTGGGAACCGTGGACACCATTCGACTTAACAAGTATTGTCGCGACTATCTCCTCCGAGGCAGCCCAAATAATGGTAGAGGGTTTCTCATACTCGGGTGACTTTAAAAGTGGAGGGAGGTGAGATATAGTTTTAATTCTCAAAGTTTACCTAGCATTCTTTGATCTATAAGAAGGTGGTTCTCAAAGCTTTGAAGAAAGTATGACACTTGTTTACCATCCTAGAAATGAATCATTGAGTGTCACCATTCTGCTTGTGAAGCGTTATATGTCTTTTTGTAGTTCGTGAATGAGACATTTCCATGGTTCCTTTGGATCTTCTCCTGTGTTCGCCTCTATCCCCTTTCTAAAATCATAAAGCCTAAAACCTACCAGCTCGCACACCAAAGGCACACTCGTGATTCAACTGTGTTGTGAACCATTAGACTGCAGAATGTCTCTAACAAAGGCCGCACATTCTCCCCATTGACTCACTTCTTACTAACATGTCATCTATATATACCTTGAGCCCATGACCTATCTAGTTTTTGAATTTTCTATTTACTAATCCTCGATAGGTCGCTCCTACGCTCTAAGGCCAAAGGGAATAACTTGATAGCAAAAAGCCCTTTTACGTTATGAATGTCACTTTTCCCGGTTATTATGATCCAAAAGAATTTGATTGTAACTCGAGAAAGCATCCATGAAGTTCATGAACTCGCAACCTCAAAAGTCTTAACTAAATGGTCAATCAAGGTAAGGGAAAACTATCCTTAGAGCACGCTTTATTAAGGTTGGTGAAGCTAATATACATTCTTCATTTGTCATTTTCTTTCTTCACCAATACTACATTCAAACTCAATCCAGATATTTTAATTCTCCGATGAATCCTTCTAATAATAGCTTGGCTATCTCCTACCTCACTACTTCCACCACCTATGGCACGGACTTTCTCTCTCTTCTCCTTCATCGGCTTCACCTCCTAAGCATATTCAACTTGTTCACAATTACTTAGGGGTTCACACTCGACATATCTCGCTGCGCACCATGCAAAAAAATTTAATTTTTTCTCAAACATCGTGTCAATAAACTCTTTTTTCTTCTCCCAACGTTGAGGAAATTTTGACTGGTTCTTTCCTTATTATCGCAAAATACCTGCAAAGTCTCAATATGCTCTGCAACCTTAAGTTTTTTGCTCCTATGCTCATCCCTTACTTCTAAACTATCTAAATCTATAACCTGACTTGCCAATTCGATTTCATACAAACTTTGCACTTCAGCTATAGGTTCTCATACTTGCTTGATAGACGATATATGGCACTATCATCTTGTTCACATCGATCCAACGCAAGAATCCAACCCCACCCTTGTCAAAAACTTGATTTTCATGCAATGTTATCGACCACCATTTTTTCCATCCTCATTATCTGTAGCCTGAAGATGGCATTGTATGCCATTGGGTAGTTTACCACGTGGAACTAAACATACTTCGTGGCTGTGTGCTCACCATCCCCTAAGGTGACTGACAAAGTGATTGAGCATTTCACCTCAATGGGATGGTTCATAAAACCATATAACGGACTGGCCTTGAACAACGGTTGTTCCTTTAATCCTATCTTCCTATACGCATCCCAAGACAACACTTCTACTGTGCCCCCATTGTTCATGAGTACTCTCTTGACCTTAAAACCCGCAACTGTCACAAAGACAACCATCGAATTGTTACCTTCTTTATCACAGACAAGTTTCTTATCATCACCACCAAACTCAACGTTTCATTTTTCCTATTGTTGTGACCTCTTAGGAGCACTAATTAACATCACACTTCATGTGTGCCCTTCTCTTTACATTGAACCCGCCTAATCTTCGTCCGAACCTACAAATACATGAATGGTACCTCTAGCTTTTTTTCTTACCCTTGGGATCACTATACAAGCTCGACCCTACTGGGACTACTCGATCTACTAACTCTAAGAGCTTGCCATTTTGGACCGCTCTCTACAAAGATTTCAAAGGTGAAACAATCCTCGCCTTATACCCCATCTCGTCATGGAAGACATATTGGTCCATCGAGTTTAACCTTCTCCCAATGCTCCTCATCGAGATGGCTTGGTTAAGATGTCAAGGCTCTTGACTTGGTTGAGAATGTAGGTACGGGTAGTATTTAAGGGGATGTAGACCTTAAACTTTCCCCGATTTAACGATCTTCCGTGTGGTCTTGCCGAGGTTCTGGGAGCCTTGAGTGTATCACCTGGGTTTGATTCCTCTCATGCCTATTGTTTCTTACTAATAGTGATTAGCTAGGGGCCTTGTCTGCTGCAAGGTCCTCCTTGTTTCTGAACTATCTATCTTCCATTTGAAAGGTGGCATATGATGCTCGCTTAATCTCTTCTTCCTCTCGTGTGAACTTATAGGCTCACCATACAAGTTGGCCAGACTCTCTACAATCTATTATCCGTGGAGGAGTACTATACTTGGTTGTTCTCAGACTCCCATGATGAATACATCTATGGCCCATTAGTCCTCCAAGTTTTTCATGTTTAGGTTACATGAAACCTCTTTACGTAATCCTCGAAAGGACTCGCCTCCTCTATTTTATAGACATGAGCCCTATAAGCATATTCATGATTGCTCTATAGGCCCTAAATCTATCCAAAAACATCTGTCTCAACTGTGAGAAGTTTTAAACTGAACCTTATGGAAAGGATAGGTACCAATCCTTGGTGCTGCCTTTGAGCGTTGTGGAAAAGGCTTTGCACTTCACTGCATCCGACATTCCTAGTACATTCATGTAGTCATTGTACTGCATCAAACGAGCTCGCAGGTCCCTTCTTCCCTCAAATATATGTTTTGGGACCTTAAAGTCATGTGGTAAGTTTACCGCAGGAATTTCAAGGGCCAATGGGTTATTGGAGCAGAATGGTCAATCCATGTCCTGTGATTCAGGGTGTAACGCCCGTACGTCTCTACACAATTTGTCCATCTTGTTTTGCCATTCTTTAATCTGAGTCTGAATGCATTTTTTTCGTAGCTCTTTGTTCTACTTTAGTAGCTCCTGTTGAAAACCTTGTTGCTACTTTAAAATGCGCCTCCCCGAGCAACCATCTATTCCTTTATAAATCTCATTTGCTCCTAAAGGGCTAAAAACTATTGTGGGGTCCCTCTTGGTTGAGAGGAGCGACAACCCTTGATTGGTGGAAATATTCAGTCCAAAGGATCATATTCTCCTTGATAAACCGTGACATCGAGGTTTTTCGATTTATCAGTGAACCATCTGGAAAATAAGTCTGTTTCATTGTATTGGTCACCGGAACCTGGTGCTCCAACCTATCATGATGAAGAGTTGAAGGGGAAATTTTCACTTGGGTGAGTCGTTTCCTTCGAATACAGAAGGAAACTAACTCAAAATCAAAAAATCTAATGATCGAATCCATCCACGCTCATCGCACCAATTGTTGAGTAATATTTTCTCATGTGTTATTCATTAAAGTATTCGAGTATTTATACATGTTATAGATGCTGTTAAAACTCATGATAGGACCCCTACTACTAGGACCCCACTATATTTTGTCTTGACTCTAATGCCTCTAGTACTGACATTCTCTATCCTTAGTACTAACATTCTCTGCAGACTCCAGGCCTACCGGACACGTGTCTACGGAACATGTGGTCCTTTTTGTTCCTGGGTCTAATGTTTTGAGTGAGCTCCGTACCTGCTAGATATGTGTCTGGGTGACTACGCGCTCCTTGGGTATATACGAACTAAGATTGTGATGAGTTGGATCCGCGAGCTCCTTAGGTATATATGAACTCACCTTGTTGTCCTCTCACGGTTCGTCTTGTACCCAATCTTCGGGTGGGACTAATCTAGGTCGTGGGTTAGTGATCTAAATTCTATCTAGGACTTGAGTTGGTGATCACTAATGTATAACATTTTTAATATAAAAAAATCATTTAAATGGTAAAAAGGTGTATATGGTTTCAATGCAATAAACCATTTAAACGTTAAATACAATTTAATTAATACAAACTTTTTAAAACTTTCTATTACCTTTTCAATGGCTTAATTAATGGAATTATTTGATGTAATTAAAAGTCTTTGCATTAATTAAATAAATATACAAGATTTTGCTTCAATACAAGAAATTGAAGAGTTCAAAAAAGGTAGTACATTAATGTAATATTGCATTAATTAAATAAACGCATAAGATTTTGTACCACAATTTTACATTATTTAAAACAATTTTCTTTAATTAATTTTTATTGTAATCAACCATGCAATTTAATTTGTCCACTACAATTATTGTAATTATTTATGCAATTTAATTGATGTAGCACAATTTTGTATTTCCTCTTTTCTTTCTCTTCTTTTCTTTGATCGTGTTATTTTGTGACAGTTTTAAATATTTATAATTAATCGTTCTCAAACTAAATATTATCACAATGTAGGCAAGTGTACCTATCGAATAGTAGTATAGTTTTAGCAAGACCGGATTGTTGAACCCAAAGGAACTAAAAGTATTAGTAATGATAGTCTTTTTATTATCTAGCCTAAGAATAAAGGAGTTCGTTTTAACTAACTAATTAACTAAACTAAGAATTCACAGTAAAATAGAATTGGGGGATTACTTTTGGAAAACAATTGAATTAAGACAATACCCAAGGAAGAATCCACCTAGACTTTACTTGTTATTCTGGCTCCGAATCGGACGATTTATTCATTTGACTTGATCCGTAGATATCCCTAAGTTATATTATTATCTCTCTCGAGATGAACAACGTCTTACCCTAGGTTGAATAATTGAAATCTCTTTCTAATTAACTTCCTAGGGTTGCATTAACTCGATCTATGGATCCTTATTAGGTTTCACCCTAACTGCAAAAATCTTGTCACCCTATCTCTAGGCGCGCAATCAACTCGCTTAATTATGACAAATGTACTCTTAGACAGGTCTATTCCTCCTCCGAATAAGAGTGTAACTTGAATCAATATCCTGGAATATCAAACAAGAATTAAGAACACATAATTAAGAAGTGAAATATTTATCATACAATTCAGAAAAAATAATAACAAGATTCGCCTTAGGTTTCCTCCCTTAGATATTTAGGGATTTAGTTCATAACTAAAAGAGAAAACATCTCGTAAGAATAATGAATACAAAACATAAAGAAAACCCAAAACTCCTGAAGGGGAATTGAGGGGAGAACTTTCGCCTTGACGGTGAATCCGCTTCCGAGATGGATCAATCTCCGCTTTCCTTGAGCAATTCCTTGCTCCTCCTCCGTGTGTTTCGTTATTCTCCGCTATAAGGTGTATTTATAGGCTTTGAAATTCCTAAGAGCCCTTAAAATTAGCCTTTTCCGAATTGGACTCAACTTGGGTTCAGTAGGGACATGCCCGTGTGACACGCCCAGGTGCGATTAGTTCAGGCCGTGTTCGAGCCTGTTAGAATTGCACGCCATGTGGTCTACCCCCGTGAGTCGTGCTTCGATTCTACCAAATTGACACGCACCGCATGGTCCGCCGTGTGAGGAAGTCCAGCCGTGTTGATCTCGTGACGTTGTCCCATTTTCTCCATTTTTGGCCCGCTTGTTCCTTTAGCTCTTCTATACTCAACTAAGTATAAAACATGAAATTAAGGCATTAAGAGCATCAAATTCACCAATTCTAAGGAAAATCATCCATAAAATGTGCAAAGCATGGGGTAAAAATATGTATAAATGACGGTTTATCAAATACCCCACACTTAAGCATTTGCTTGTCCTCAAGTAAAATCCTCATCTCATAATTAAAATAAATTCTTCTCAACTTATAATTTCTATCGATAATATCTCAAAATAATCCATAGGTAATCAAACATTGAAAGTTTGACTAAAAGAACATGAAAGTTTCACACATTCCAAGTTGAGCATTTTATCATGAAAACATAGGTGTCTCCCTTATCTAAGTAATTACCTTTGATTCAAAATATCATAGAGTTTCACATCCTCACTAAAGATTCACTCAAATCACTCGAGTTGTTTAAGGACAATAAATGAAGCACTCAATAGTCAATAGTGAAAAGTCATTACCATAGGCTTGCATGAAAATCAAATCTCCACCACTATAAATTGAGATGAAACATCAATCAAAAGGTCATTAAAAGGTTGTAACGTGGCTTTGGTTAAAAGGTGTGGTCACAAGTTGGAAGAAAGGGTTAGAATCGAGATTGAATTGAAAATTTGCCTAACTAGAAAAATGACTAGTCATCGCTATGCATAACATGAGAGCTTTTTCTTGGAATATGGAATTTAACTACTTTAGATCAAAAGATCACTACTACTTATATATATACATGTTTTTTAAGAACAAGTCAAATACAAAATAAAATAAAACATAACTAAACAATTATTCCAACTCAAATCTCGACAAAAATAGGGATCAAATTAATTTTAGGGATTTCAACAATAATGAGTTATGGGTTAATATTGAGGGCAAATCAACGAATGGGTTGTTAGGCTTAAGGGGGTTCACTAAGGGTTAATTGTGAAGGTAAGCTTTTATGGAGTTAGTGGGTTAAACCTAAGTGCATTTATCATTTTGACATATCAAATCAAATGGTGTGGTCTTGACATGCATAATCAAGCAAGTTCTAGAATTACAGTTCAATATTGGCGCAATCATAATGAAAGTGAGCATGGAAGAAATAATAGATGCTCTTGAAGGCTCAAAATCTCACAAAAATTATGGCTTTTTGATGTTTAAACTTGTGAATTTTAACTCAAGATAATACCTAGACTTAGAGAAACAACCTAGAAGTTTTTAATTCTTCAAAAATCAACTTATTCTGCTTGATTCCCTAATTTTTTAAAGTTTAAACAATCAATGCATAAATGCCTATGTTTTAATTCAAGACATATCAATAAAAAATCATGAGTTAATTAAAATTCATTCGAATAGTGATATGAGTAATTCACGTGAGAATAAGACATATTCAAATAGTGATATAAAAGACCCCTCACACTTAAGATGTACATTGCCCTCAATGTACAAAGATAGATCTATTGAAATAGATAAATTTATGATCATAAGATAAGGAGAGAAGTGAAACTTCCTGAATGATGAATGAATTCCTTGAACTGGAGTTTTTAGAGAATAAATGGCGTGAGATTGGAAGAGGATACTCGGTGGTGGTAGAGGTTCATTAGTCCATAATTCCTGTGTGCAAAAGAATATTATATCTGTTGGTAGCTATAGTTGTGGTCAAGCAAGACATGACAAATGTGGTCGAGTAGAGACATGACATGATGATGTGGAGAACCTTTCCGGTGTAGTTTTTAGTTCCTATGTGAGGATAAGCTTAAGAGCTCTTTTATAGTTGTGACAAAATCAGGAACTTTTTTAGGAAATGTAAGGAAACAGAATTACTCGTAATGGAATAGCTGAAGTTGGTCATTGTAAAATAAGAATTATAAAATCTAATAAAGATAGGTATAATAAAAAGGAGTCTGAAGATAAAATAAAAGTAAAAACATAAAATAAAATAATTAATGAAAGTTTTTAAACATCTTCATCGCTAGATGGTTCGTGAGGTGGAGGTGCCGATGAGATGTGAAAATGCTAACAAATCTGATGTAGAGTCGCATCAATGTGATCAAATCGTTGAAAACATTATTGTTCAAATCGTGTAAGACGCTCAGATATGTCAGCGTATGAAGCCGCCACATGAACTGGACGAGAGGAGCGTGGTGGCTGAGACAGTGGGTCATCGTGCTGTGGAGGGACATCATCAGTAATGTCCTCGAGGGCCTCCTCCTCAGTAGATTGGGCGAGACGATATTGAGGAGGGTAAGTTCCTCGGCGCTTTTCGATCATCCTCATGCTTAGCATGCTCGAGATGCCTTGTGGAGACATCTGGCCAATGAGAGTCAAGGATGATTCTTGGGTTCATGGTGTTGAGGAGCACGGTGCCATGCCGCCGAGTCACGTAGGGGCCAATAGAGATGACCCCCCTCCGATGCTGCTCTGTCTGGTGGCGAATGGCAAGGGTGATAAAGTAGGCAAGGTCGAAGACGTGCCCGTACGACATACACCATAAGTAGTAAATGTCATTGCTGGTGACGACGCTGGTGCTCCCTCTCCGCCCTGTCAAGGTGTGTGCCAAGATGACGTGTAGGTACTTCAAGGAGGCAGAGAGAGCTGATGCCTTGGAACGAGTCGTAGGTGTCTGAACCAGGGACTAAATCGTACCAGCACTTCGAGGGAGAGTAGTAGATGTGGCGATGGAGAGTGTCGAGGTCATTCTCATCCATGAACTCCTCTGTGTATAAGCCCAAAGCTATACCAAACTCGGGTACACTCAACTAGCGGACTAAACTGCCAAGACAGAACTGGACCATGTCGAGATCATCATAATTTGTCATTATGGTCTGAAGGTGAAATGTTGAGCATAATTCCATTGTAAGCTCGAGATACATCAGCTCGATGATTCTAAAGAAAAGCTCTCAAGGGTCGATGGTTAGGAGGGCCCGAATCGCATCAGCCAACTAAACTTGTTCTACTGCAGCCCAATCGATGCAGCGGCCCGCAGTTAAATGTAAGCTCGAGATACGTCGGCTCGATGATTCCAAAGAAAAGCTCTCAAGGGTCAGTGGTTAGGAGGGCCCAAATCGCATCAGCCAACTGAACTTGTTCTACTGCAGCCCAGTCGATGCAGCGGCCCGCAGTTAAAGGTCGGGCCCTGAGTGTTCTTCTTGAGGCCCATTGAGGAACTACAGGAAACGGTGGCAGATTCCTGCAGTAGGACCCGAGGAAGATGACGTCCCCTTCTTTCTTTTCGAAGCGGGGACGGTGACTTTCTTTCCTCGTAAAGATAACATTGTACCTGCAATCAAAACCATTAATTCATCTTGAGGAATAGTCAAAGTAAAATGAAGACAAAAATTAAAATAAAATAACAATCATAATTTCAGCCACAACTACTAAGACTAACAACTTAACCAAAGCAATCAATTTTAAGGCATAAGAATGGCAGAGAATTCCATGGAATGCAATCATACTTGACGGATGAAACATGTCAACACAAAATGCATGAGTATGTTTGTTATTCTAACCATGAATAATTACTTTAAACTAGTCAAATGGGGCATGAAAATCATGTAATGAGTAAGAATGTCACATGAAAAAGATGATAACTACCCTAGATAATGAATTTTGAGTGATAGAAAGATAAAATAACATATAAAATGCAGATTGCTATGATAACTAGCATGAAAATGAGTGCAATTAAAGGGAAAAGAGTAAACAAATGCTAGAAAGCGGAGAATGAGCTACAAAAATAGGGCTGGAAGCAGCGCACGGGCATGGCGGGACGGGCATGTGGATTTGCAGCGGCTAGGGTTAGGGATTTTAGGTGAAGAAAACAATGAATAGTGCAGCCTATTTATAGATTTAGGGGCACACGACCAAGGAACACGCCCGTGTTCCCCAATTTCAGCCCATGTGATTCGCGAATTTTGAATTTGGGTGCGTCTGGCATTCAACCCACGCCTGTGTATTTTGGGCGTGTGGGTGCACACGGCCGCATCACACGATCGTGTCTAGCTTCATTCGCTTCTCCCACGTCCGTGTATGAAGCTCTACGCCCGTGTTAATTTGACAAGTTCGACCACGAGTATAGGACACGGGCGTATCAAACGCTTGTGTTATTTTCTGAGGTTCAACCACGGTTCTAAGGCACGAGCGTGTCGAACGACCGTGTTATTTTGGCAGGTTCACCCACGGCCATATCGCATTGTCGTGGCGTTTTATCGTAGCCCGTGTTTGGGAAAAATTTCTACCCTATTTCCACATGGTCCTCAGCACACCCGTGTGTCTGGCCGTGTCTGTGTGGAAAACCTGTATTCAAGATCCTCGTTAGTAAGTTAGGTGTTAAATACTAAAATTTAAAGAAATTAATATTGTTAGTGCTCGGGTTACCTTCCGAGAAGCGCTTATTTATAGTCTAAGCTAGACTTACCTCTCCATTGAATGGTCATGGTGGTTTGAGGAGTTTATACTCCTCATTCCTACGATCAATCTCACCAAGATAAGGTTTTAGACGAGTATTGTTTACCTTAAAAGTGCCGAACTTGGGATGACTTACCTCAATTGTACCAAATGGGAAAATCTTAAGTACCGTAAGAGGGACTTCTTCATTCGGTTTAGTAGTGACAATGTGAGAATCTGCAGCTTCTAATAAAATTTTATCTCCAACCTTAAGTTGATTTGGAAAAGTATTGAGCTCGTTCTGGCATAGTTTTGGTTTATCGATTGTTCTCGGTTTATGCGTCTGCCATTCGTCTAGCTCCTCGATTTGTAGCCTTCGATCTTCATGAATAGGTCCTCTACTATTGCTTGAGAATGGCTCATGTACTTTCTTCAGACTTGTTTCCTGCGAAGTAGGTTACACCATATTGTCAATTTTAGTAGAATGGTTTAGACGATCACCTTCAATTTCTGATGTGTTGCCAGATTTGCGAGCTTGAAGGGTGATTGTTTTGTTCCCTACACGAAGTGTGAGCTCACCTGTGCGAACATCAATAATCGTTCTAACAGTTGCTAAAAAGGGCCTTCCTAACATCAAAGGAGTGTTGCTATCCTCCTCTATGTCTAGAACAATGAAGTCAATGGGAAATATAAATTTATCGATTTTAACTAGCACATCTTCAATAATACCCCTAGGAAATCTTATAGTTTTATCTGCTAATTGTATGCTCATCCTAGTCTGTTTGGGTTTCCCAAGACCTAATTGTTTGAACATTTTGTAGGGCATGACATTAATACTAGCCCCTAAATCAACTAATGCATTATTAACATCTAAACTACCAATTAAGTAAAGAATTGTAAAACTCCCTAGATCTTTTAATTTGTTAGGTAGCTTATTCTGTAGAATAGCTGAGCAAACTGCGTTTAGCTCCACATGCGACGCCTCGTCCAACTTCCGCTTATTTGCTAAAAGCTCCTTTAAAAATTTTATTGCGTTTGGCATCTGTGATAGAGCTTCAATAAATGGTAAGTTAATATGTAATTTTTGTAAGAGTTTAAGGAATTTACCAAATTGTTCGTCTGAGCGGTCTTTCCTTGTCGCATTAGGGTATGGAAGACGAGGTTTGTATTCTGTACTTACCGGTTTCTGTACTTTGTGGTATACCTCACCTTTATCTTTGCTTATCTCAATATCTTGCCTTGGTTCTGGTTCAGGTGTGACTAACCTTTCCCTATCTTGACTAGTGAACGCGTTGAGTTGCTCCATTGGATTAGATTCTGTGTTGTTTGGCAAGCTACCTTGTGGTCATTCAGAAATCAACTTGGCAAGCTATCCAATTTGAGTTTCGAGCCCTTGGATCGACGCTTGTTGATTTTTAAGTGTTGTCTCGGTATTCTAAAAATGAGTTTCTAACACCGATATAAACTTTATGAGCATCTCTTCAAGGTTCGGCTTCTTCTCTTGTTGGTAGGGTGGTTGTTGAAAACCCGGAAGATTCTGTGGCCTTTGATTCCCTTGACCACCCCAGGAGAAATTTGGGTGGTTCCTCCAACCTGCATTATAAGTATTGCTATAAGGATTGTTTTGAGGTAGAGGATTGTTACCCATGTAACTTAACTGCTCGTTGTCCATTTCTAACTATATGGCGGGTATTCTGAACTGCTCAATCCACCTCCATTTGCTTCGCACTGCATTACTAGGTGAACCTGTGAAGAACTAAGAAAACCATCAATTTTCTTATTCAAGAGTTCTACCTGATTAGAGAGCATGGTGACTGAGTCGACGTTATAAACACCGGCTGTTTTTGTTGGTTTTGTCCTCATGACTTGCCACTGATAGTTATTCAGTGACATCTCCTCTATAAATTCATAAGTAGCTTCAGGTGTTTTATAGTTGATAGTTCCGCCAGCAACTGCGTCAACCATTTGTAGAGTCGAAAGATTCAGGCCATTATGAAAGGTTTGAACCTGTAGCCAGAGTGGTAACCCATGGTGAGGGCATCTTTGTAAAAGATCCTTGTATCTCTCTCATGCATCGTAGAGTGTCTCTAAATCCATCTGCACAAAAGAAGAGATATCATTACGTAATTTAGCCGTTTTAGCCAGCGAAAAATATTTTAATAAGAACTTTTCAGTCATTTGTTCCCAAGTAGTAATTGACCCTCGTGGTAATGAGCTCAACCACTATTTAGCTTTGTTCCTCAATGAAAAGGGAAACAATTGAAGATGAATGGCATCGTAAAAAACGCCATTAATTTTAAATGTATCGCAAAATTCCAGGAAATTTGCCAAGTGAGTGTTTGGGTCCTCATCCTGCAAACCATCAAACTAAACAAATTGCTGTATCATCTGAATAGTGTTAGGTTTTAGTTCAAAATTATTCGCAACAATAGCAGGTCTAACTATACTCGATTCAATTCCAGTTAAAGATGGTTTAGCATAATCATACATAGTGCGTGGAGCAAGATTCTGATTTACTAGATTAACAGCAATCGCAGGAGGTATCAGGTTTTCCTGATTTTCAGCCATCTCCTCGATTGTGGCTTGTATATCGTCCTCTTGCTCTTCCACTATGTATCTTAGGTTTCGCCTTATTTCTCTTCGGTTTTGTCGAAACTCTTTTTTTATTTTGAAAAACAATGGGGATCGACTTTTTGAAAACAAAAATGTGGAGTCGCCACCAATCTCTTGAGTTAGGTGTGATTGGGCCACCTACTAAAATGTTTTATTCCATGAAAAATAATTTTGGTTCAAATAAAATGGGTTCGGGAGTCGGTTACGCATGAGGAAGGGTTAGCACCCTCATTACGCCCAAAAATTGGTACCAAATTGATTTGATGCTGTCCTTATACCAAAAGTTTTTTCTTTAAAGAAAAGATTTTTCAAAGTATGATTCTTTAATGTTTGAATAGTTCAAATTAGTGGTCCAAAATCTCTCGTTTCAAAGATATGCAGTATCATACCCAGTACGATTGGATACGATCCTTTATACCTTTAAAAATACGATTGATTTTTAACTTTTGAAAACTCGTACACTAAAATTATAAAAGGTTATCCAAATATTTAGTTCACCGAAAAAATCATACCCAGCACGATTGAGCATGATTTTCCGAATTCCCAAATATTGGATATTGCCTTATTTCGAAATTTTTGAATAATAAATAAAATTGGAAATTCGCTCAAAACATGTTTATTTTTTTTTAAATGGAATACTTGATGCATTGTATCAAAATGTTTGCACGGGAAAGGATTTATGAACATGAAATAATAGGATACAACAAGTCACAATTAATAAATCCACAACTATGTACAACTATTGTAAGTAAAATGTGACCAAATTCTTAATCATGGATGATGAACAATCATTACAAAAAGGATATACAACAATAATTAACATGACATAATATAAAATGATCCATAAAATATGTACAAAATGAAATGGAATTAGAAATCAATATATAGTACAAGGCATTTTCAACATAATGATGAATTAATTAACACATAATACAAGTTGACAAGTTGGTATGAAAGCTAGGGATATATAATTATTTGAAATGAATATTGTAGAATAAAACATTTGAATCGAATAATATGCAAAATATTTCAAACAAAAATTTTAAAATTTGACAATATGCATGGTTGCTTAAATAACATATAAAATAAAAAATAAAACACATGATAGGATATAATGTACATAACAAATTCATAAAACATGTATATATAAATAAATTTGGAAATAATTATTTGTAAAAAAATAGCATGAAATCACTACAGGAAAATAGGGCTTTCGCGGCGTTTTTAGCGGCGTTTTATCAAAAAACGCCACAAAAATTGTAAAACACATAGCAATAGCGGCGTTTTACCAAAAACGCCAATAAAAACAGAGCAATAGCGGCGTTTTAGAAAAAGACGCCGCAAAAAATAGAGCATTAGCGGTGCTTTTGGAGAAACGCCGCTGAAGACCAGAGCATTAGCGGCGCTTTTGGTAAAGCGCCGCTGAAAGACCAGAGCATTAGCGAGCTTTTAGTAAAGCGCCGCTAAAGACCAGAGCATTAGCGGCGCTGGTAAAGTAAAGCCGCTAAAAACAAGAGCATTAGCGGCGCTTTTGGTAAAGCGCCGCTAAAGACCAGAGCATTAGCGGCGCTTTACCCTAAACCCAATAAAATCATAAACACTAATCTATAACCCCTAAAACAATAATTATTAAAATTTATGGTTATACAATATATTAAATATTTTCTTATATAATCGTAAAAGAGATAGTATTGAATTTAAAATATCGAATTAATTATCATTATAGTTTATGGTTTATGGTTTAAGATATATGGTTTAGGGTTTAAGGTTTATGAGTTAACTATAGTTTAAGATATATGGTTTAGGGTTTAAGGTTTAGGAGTTAACTAGTATTTGAAGGTTTATGATGAATTATGGGTTTAGGGATTATGATTTAGGGTTTAGGGGTTAGGGTTAGAGTTTAAGGTGTAAGGGTTTGGGGTTAAGGGTTAAGGGTTTAGAGTTTAGTGTTTATGGGTAGGGGTTAAGAGGTTTAGGGTTTAGATTAATTAGTATTTTTTAATTTATATATTAAATGATTTCTTATATTATTGTAAAAGAGATAATCTTAATTTGAATATATTAAACTTATGATTATAGTTTAAATTATTTAAGGGATAATAGATAAACTTTCAGTGTACAAAACAATTGAGAAGTGGACAAATGTACACATTCAAGTGAACATGAAACAATAGAGGAAAACAAAATTGAAGTGCAAAAAAAAAATGAATATATAGAAATACGATTGTAAGATTATTACAATGAAACAAGGAATGAATTATGTGCAATATTTTTGTATATTTTAGTACCGTCATTATTTTTGTATAAGATATATTTTTTTATTCTAATAATATCTTAAAAACACAAATCTTGTATAATGTATAATTTATTGCACCTATCCTTTACACTTATTAAATTTTAAAAATTTATACAACAATTCTAAAATTTTAGCTTTAGCGATTTAATATTCATAATATTGTAGCTCAAATTATGTATGTGCCCGTATATCAATTGTGAATCCTTCTATACTATTGTACTAATAATATATATTAATGTATTACGTGCCTGTATATTAATGTTAATGTATTACTGTAATATGTAGCTCAAATTGTCAATCCGTCTATATTATTGTACTAATAATATATATATTAATGTAATATTGAAGAGTTAATTGATTAAAAATAATAAATGCAAGTACAAAAAAGAGCAAGGTAAAAGAGGTACAAAAAAGATTCAAAATTGCTAACAACAAGATTTGAACCCAAGTACTAAGGTAAAGAGCAAGCAAACTTAACCAACTAATCTATAGTGGCGTTTATACTAAAAATGCTGCAAAAAATTAATTTATACTAGCATTTTTTTTAAAAACACCACAAAAAGCCACTCGTTACTCCCTCTTTTTCTCGATCCGAATAAAAGAAAAAAAGAAACTAAAAAGGCACAAAGGGTTTTGGAAGCAAATCAGAGCTTAAGAACTGTGTGAAGCCAGAGCTATCGAGCATGTTCGAGTCTTAGCACATGAAATCGACGGTCGTCAAGTGAGTCGGCTTATCTCTTATAACTTTCTTTCCATCATGTCCTGTACTTTTTTCTTTTTTTTTTCCTTTCAATTTTACTGGATAGCTTTAAATCATTACTATTTTTAGTAGTTTATTCTCCCCGCTTAGATTGAAGGTAACCTACTGGTTTTCTTCCTACTGGTTTTCTTCTAATTCAAGGTATCAGTCGCATTCACGTTTTCCCGTTAATGGGTTTTCTTTATTTTATTTTCTATGCCATCGACTTTTTTCTTTCTTTCTTTGAGGTGTTCTTTAAAATCACGCAATGTGTTGTTCCAAGTAGTTTCTTGGGTTTCTCTATGGATTCAATTGAGATTATAGAATTATAGGATTTTTTTTTGTGTTGGATTGCGTATGGTAAAGAATCTAAAGTTTACTCTCCTTATGTTTGATGAATTGCCTATGAGAGAACTATTCATATCAGTATAGGAAAAGGGTACATTTGTTGTAAGTCGTTGAAATTAGTTTGCTTTCATTAGTTCATGGTTTGAAATTCTTTTCCTCCACAAACAGAGGAACCGATGATATATTTATTTAGCTTTGACATTTTAGAGGTGATTGAATAGACTCTTTGTAAGTTTCAGTGAGTAGAACCGAATATGGGATTTCAAGCAGTTAACTAATATAAGTGTTTTCTCCATCATCAGAAAAGGCTCTTTGAACAAGATGTTGTTGAAATCTTGATGTATGAGAGTTTACGTTTTGCATACGGCTTGCTTGAGGTGTTGATCATCTTTGTGACTTCTATCACCATATGGAATAAAGGCATCATTAGGCAAATAATTCTTTCTGCCCTATAGCGCTTTTTATCGAGAAATATGTTTCTTTGAAAAGGAGTAAACAAGGTACTTCAAATTTCACTGTTTGAATAGCATTTGATTTATATATTCTTTTTTCATTAATTTCAAATTCATTAGAAATGTTTATTGATTGCACAAGTCAGAGAGGTGAACCAACATTTTAGTTAAAATGATTACATTCATTGTTTAACTATTAACTTCACCTCCATAATGACATGTGGTTTATGTAATGAAGTTTAAATTTGAAATGAGAAGAGAATGATAAATTTGTGGATATCAATTTAGGTTTTGTTCTTCACAAGGTTGGTTGCCTTAATGATGGCTTTTGGGGAGGGATAAAGGAACACTGTAATTCTGATTTTTATTTGTGAAATTGGGCTTTTATGAGCCATGCTTTGCCTGTTACTTTTTGTCTTGATCATTATGTTGTTAACATGGTCATTAATGATGTTCTCATACTCAAGCTATTGTTCGTGTTTATATGAGTTAGTTGTTCCTTCTCATTTTCATTTTTGATCAAGAGGCCAAAAAGTGCATCAATTTTAATGATTGTTTTGAATCTTGGAAGAGGTTCTAAGAATTTGGGAATGCATGATGAAAATCATTCGAGTCCTGGGACAACGTCATAGTCCAACGTCATAGTTGATCTTTTCTAGACTATGGTCACTTTAGATCTTTGTCAATTATTGAAGTTTTAGAAAAGCTATGCAATCGCCGGTTGTCTGTAATCAGCAAAGGTGTTGTTCTTTGTGGTTTTGAGTATAATCTCTTGTATGAGGGGGAAGGAGTTAATGTGCAATTTGAGGCGGGTCTGCAATTGCAAAATCTCTCAATTTTTTATCCACAATAAGAAAAACATAGCTATCTCGAGAAATCGGTATTGTAGTCCATGCAACGCTTTTTGGGTTTATGTTACCAATAAAGCTTCTTGGGTTTCGAACTTGTAATCTCACTCTTGTAGTTATGCAAGTAGTTTACTTAAAACATACAAAAACAAGAGGCTTAGACTTGGTTTTAGGAGTTTCCTGGGATATAAGTTTGCACGCTAATTTTTCCATGTTTTTGCATTTTCAAGTTTCTACAATTGCAAAACTCTCAATTTTTGACCTGCAATAAGAAAACATAGCTATGCTAAGAAATCTACATGGTAGTTCATGCAAGGTTTCGGGTTTATGTTACCAAAAATGCTTCTTGGGTTTCAAAACTTATAATTGCGTGCTTGTTATTTAAGCAGTTTACTTAGAAAATACAAAAACAAGAGGCATAGAGTTGGTTTTAGGAGTTTCCTGGGATATAAGTTGGCACCACTGATATTTTCATTTTTCTGAAACTTTTTGGCATGCTTGGGAAGGATGCTATGTTGTATGCCAAGTTCTATTCTCGTAGTGGATCAACTTATAAGTTACCTTTTACCTTGTCTCAAGATTTTTGTTTTGATTTTAAAATGGTTAAAATTTGCTATCGGTTCTAATACCATTATGTTATTAACAATGTCAACTCATTAATCCAAGGAACATTTTTGTTATTTCCTCAAACGTTTTTAAATTTGTTTTGATGGATAGATTGAATAGCATGTACTTGAATTTGTTACTCATTGTATAAATGCTTATTCCTTTTTAATAATAGCATTGGCACAGGAGGAATTGTAGTTAGGTGGTTAGAATAAGGAGTAATCATAAAATGGTAGAACACAAAATGATTCTCCTGCAATACTGGAAGGGAGCTATGTGCATTTTGTTAGTTGCTTGTTTAGAATGATCTCGCAATTTGATGTTGTTGAGTGTACCAATGCAATTTGATGTTGTTTTGATACATAATTTTTCTGCTTTTTTCTTTTACATAAATACTAGGAAAAATGAAAAAAAAAACATATCCATTGATAGGGGTAAATGGCAAAATCTGGCCCACACCAATTTTTGCATATGATAGTTATATAATTTAATAAAGGGATGGGAGATCAAATTTTTTTTTCCAATTTTTTGTCAAGTGCCTATTTTGGATTTTGCTTCATGCTTTGGTAGTCGGTTATGCCAAAACTCCTTTCAAAGATAAAAGTCACTCTGTAAGTGATAAAAGGATATATTATGGCACACTTCTTATATGTGACAAAAATTTAATATATAAAAAAACAAAGTTTAAGTTTAATAAAAAAGTTTTTATTTTCTCATGTTGGTCTTAATAATGTTAGAATCTAAAAGCTCAAATAAATATTTCTCTTTAAAAATATAATATGCCTTATCATAAAATTCATAAATTTCTTAATTGTTGAGAGAATTGTTCGAAACAATATATAAGACGTATCTAGTAAAATTTATTTTATTAGTGAATTAAATATAGAGATAGTAACTAAAATTACTGTTTTCATTATTATATAATTTTAAAATCACAATGAATTTATGTTAAAATTGTTTATTTAGAGCAGAAATAAATAGCAAAACAAAGTTGTATAATTACACCTTTGATTTGATAAATAATAAAACAAAAGTAAACAATGTGATTTTTGAAAATATTTGAATTACTCTGTTATCAAATATTTACATTTTTTAACTTTAATTAGAACCATTTTTATTTTCTTGAAATGTTAAGCCAGAATATACTTTAATAAAAACAGACTTTAAAACCCAAGTGCCAAACATTATCATGGTTGTTGCGGTGTTGCTTATCATTGAATCAATCTATAATCTTTGGATGCAAGGCAATCATATTGCTTATGATTTGTAGAAAAACATCTACTTAACTGATCTTTTAGTTCCTCAACCATTGGTGGTTCATGATGGATGTAAACAATGTTGCAATTCCTTACAACCTTGCTTACTTGACCTACGAATAATCGAAACAAGTACATTTTAAAATAATGGGTCAATTTTTATTTTATTTTTACAAAATAAACTACTAATATTTTTAGTCTATTATTTCATTAAAAAATAATTTGCTAAATTTTATAAAGTTGTGCTAAATTTCATTCCATGTTATGGGTTATTATTGCTGAATTTTGACTGTTGAATGCCATATGCTTTGATCTTTAGGTGCATTATCTATTGACAAAAGTTGCAATGAAGTTCGATTGTTGAAACACAGGTAGACAGTTCTTGTTGAAGTCTTATTTTTTTAATGTCTATTATAGCTGTTGAGTTATAAAATCTAGTTTTTTCATGTTACAGGATTGAATTTATCTTGGGCTCGAGTCAAATTGATCTCGGACTCTGATCTGTTACGATCTTCGGCCTTCTCGGGCTCACGTTTTGTCGGATTCATATTTTCTGAAGTTTAGATTTTTTCTGACTCCCTTTGTTCTGTGTTCAGTTTTCTCGAACTCTATTTAGAAGTTTTGACTATTTAATTCAATTTTTATTATTTATTTTAGTTTTGATTCTAAAATTTTATTTTTATTAATAAAAATAATTATTATTCAAAGATATACAATTAGTTATTTTTATTTATTTAATAACATATTACTAGTTCATGTAATATAAAATAATTAAGGTATTTTATAATATGATATTTGTTTACTTATAAATTTTAATAGTTTCAATTATAAAAAAAAGTGTAATTAAATATTATCAGATTTAAAATGTTTTATTTTTTATTTTTTTGCTTTAATGTATTTCAATATTTATCAATTTTAAAATGATTTGCTTATATTTCATTTATTAACATTTTAAATATATTTCAATATTTCAATATTTATCAATTAACATAATTTCATTTATCATGTAAATTTTAAATAAATTTAAAATTTTCTATTATATTGATCCAAAATTTTAAATATTTTATTTTATTCCACTTTAATTTAATTGCAGTGCTATAGCAACTTGAATTAAATTAAATTGTATTTAAAGTTTTATTTTAAATATTTTATTTTATTTCACTTTAATTTAAGCACGACATATATATTTTGGATAAATTTATTTAAATTCTAAATTACATATTTTGGATTAATTTATTTTGGATTAATCAGGACAAATTTTTTTTAAATTACGACACATATTTTGCAATTTAATCACGACACAATTTTTTAAATTACATATTTTAGATTAATTAAAATAAATTTTTTAAAGGGAAATAATATTTATCTTAATGTTTATTATATATCATATAATAACTTACATAACTTACAAAACTTACATAATACATAAATATATATCATAAATATATATCATATCATAACTTACACAACTAACATAATACATAAATATATATCATAAGTATATATCATATCATAACTTACACAACTAACATAATACATAAATATATTTCATAAATATGTATCATATCATAACTTACACAACTTACATAATACTCCAAATATATATCATAAATATATATCTTATCATAACTTACACAACTTACATAATACATAAATATATATCATATCATAACTTACATACCTTACATAAATGTATATCATAACATAACTTACATAACTTACAAAGCTTACTTAACTTACGTAATATATAAATATACACTTGAAAATCCCCCCCTCTGAATTAGTTTGCACCTATTAGATAATTTATACTTGATATATATTATCTATTTTAGTAAACTTATAATTTATTGTTAACTTTAGATTTCAAGAACTACTGAAATGGATAGGAGTTGGATGAAATTTTCAAGGGTAAGCAATGCCTATCGAAATGGAGTACAAACTTTTCTAAATTTTGCATTTCAAAATGCAAGCCAAGAGAATATGATTCTTTGCCCGTGTAAGAAGTGTGGCAACATTAATTGGCATTTTCGTGAAGTTGTCTACTGAACATCTAATTGTTGACGGCTTTATTCGGGGGTTAAAAATGGATTTTCCATAGAGAGTGTACATCTAGTGGAACTTCTTCAACTATTAATCCGACTTATTCTGATAATACTTACCATCAGTGTGTTAGACAAGATGACATGGAAGGTATGTTGCGGGATGCATTTAATATGCACAATCATGGTGAACAATCGTTTCCACCTAACTTTATTGCATCCAACGATTGTAATATTGGTGGAAATGTTTTTTTATGAAACGGAACAAGTGTACCGATGAGGAGCCAAATGAAGAAGCGCTACAAGTTCTACAATTTACTTAACGAAATGAACGAAGAACTTTACGAGGGATCAAAATATTCGAAATTGTCCTTCTGTATTCGTCTCTTTCACTTAAAATGTTTGGGAGGGTGGACCGGAAACTCTTTTACAATGCTGCTAGAGTTTCTAAGAGAAATGTTTCCATTTGCAAAAATCCCCCAATCTTGTCAAGATATGAAGAGACTAATAAAAGATTTGGGCCTTGGGTACGATAAAATTCATAGTTGCCCAAATGACTGCATGTTGTACTGGGGTGATCAGAAGAACCAACAGTCTTGTCATGTTTTCAGGTAAGTCTCGTTGGATGAACGGGAATATAGAAGATGTGAATGGGGATGAAGGTGGGGCACATTTAAGAAAGAAGCTACCAAGGTTATGCGATATTTTCCCATAATACCAAGACTTCAAAGGCTTTTCATGTCGTTAAAGACGGCCGATTCTATGAGGTGGCATAATGATCAACGAACCGATGATGGATTATTAAGGCATCCTGCTGATTCTTTAGCTTGGAAATCGTTTGACAGTAAATTTCCAAGCTTTGCAAGTGATCCTCGAAATGTGAGGCTTGGGCTAGCGGTGATGGCTTTAATCCTTTTAAAATCATGAGTACTTCAAATGCGAAGATTTGGCCTCGTAGTGCTTGTCCCTTACAATTTGCCTCCATGGATTTGCATGAAGCAATCTTTATTTATTTTATCAATGATTATCCCCGAGAGAAAGGTCCGGAAATGATATTGACATCTATTTGCAGCCACTTATTGAAGAGTTAAAGCGATTATGGTCGGGTGTTGAGACATATGATGCATTAAGAAAGGAGAACTTTAATTTACGTGCAGCTTTATTATGGACAATTAATGATTTCCGGCTTATGCTAATTTATCGGGTTGGAGTACTAAAGGACGTTATGCTCTGTCCTTGTTGTGCTACGCAAACTTGTTCAAGTGGTTGTATAATGGGAAGAAGTTCTCTTACATGGGCCATCGTCGGTGGTTAGATGGAAATCATAAATTTAGATTTCAGAGGACTTTATTTTGATGCTGATCAAGAGTACTGTAAGAGCTCCCGAGAAGAGACCGGTGGATCTGAAATCTTGTTTATGTTAAAAGATATCAACTTTAGTTACGGGAAGATGAATCAACCACCTATCACGCAAACAAGGAGAAGATCGAGGATGAATCGATGATGAATCGACGAAGAGGATGATCCTAATGAGGCGGACTTGTGGAAAAAAGGAGTATTTTTTTGAGTTGCCTTATTGGGAGCACAACATTTTACGCCACAATCTTGATGTCATGCATATTGAGAAGAATGTCTCATGAGAATATAATTGGGACAATTTTAAATGTCGATGGAAAATCAAAAGACAATCTTTGAGTCGACTTGATTTAGTTGACATGAGAATTCGACGTGATCTTCATCCTCAAGTACTTTCGAATGGGAAGTATCGGTTGCCGCCTTCTATTTTTTCAATGTCAAAGAAAGAGAAAGAGGTGTTTTGCATGGTGTTGAAGGATATAAAGGTCCCAGATGCGTATGCGTCAAATATATCTTGATGTGTGAGTCTTAAAGATTGAAGATTATATTCATTAAAATCACATGATTACCACATCTTGATGCAAGATTTACTCCCAGTTGCTTTACGGTCCTGCATGTCAAAAAATGTGACGTCCTGTATAATTGAACTATCCAATATAATGAAAGCTATTTGTGGCAAAGTTTTGGATGTTGAAGAACTTAAGAAAGTACAGGATCGAGCTGCTTTGACTTTATGCAATTTGGAGAAGATTTTTCCACCTTCCTTCTTCACTATTATGGTGCACTTGGTAATCCATCTCCCTCACGAAGCAATACTTGGTGGACTGATTTTTTATCGATGGATGTATCCTATAGAAAGGTGCTAATTTATTTCTCAAGTATTTATTCATTCGACTCTATACATTTAGTTACAACTTTTAATAAATATTGTATATCGTGTTTAGGTTCCTAAGCAAATTGAAATCTTATTGTCGCAATAAGCGTTATCCAGAAGGATCAATTGCTGAAGGCTACTTGGCAGAGGAGTGCTTGACCTTCTGTTCTAGATATTTAGAAGATGTTGAAACACGATTGAATAGACCAACTAGAAATGCTTTGGGCTCAATGATCATAACTTGGCGAAACTTATTTATTCCAAAGTTACGGAGAATCAATCGGCAAAGTTGAAATTGCGAATTAGATGATATATCGTGGATACAAGCACATCGATACGTATTTTTCACCATGATTTAGTTGAACCGAATTACGCAAGTAAGTTCTAAAATTTCATCACATATTCGTCGTTTTGATTTGTTTATCTTCTAACAAAATAAACTTGTTTTTAACATAGTGAGTACAAACAAATTTTGAGATCTCGTGCACGCTCTCGAAGATTACAACATCGAGAGATTAATAAGTTATTCACAGAATCTTTTCATGAATGGTTAAGCCAAACGGTATGTAACTAAGGTTAATAAGTTACATATATTCACAAAATTTAGTTAATCAAATAAGAATGTTTTTACATAATACATTTATAATTATTCAATTTACTTTCGATCCAATAGGTTTGGAGTGGGAAGGACGTCCAATGACGGTTAAATGGCTTTCCCAAGGTCCGAACAGAGTAATAAAAGATATAGTGCCTTCCTTATCAATGGATACTGATTTCATACAAAGTATCGCGAGAGAATGAGGAGAACTCAAAATTGTGGAGTTGTTGTTAATTCTTCAATTACAAGTTATGCTAGTGCTAGGGGACAGAATCCAGGTTGAGGGTAATGTGGAGTATTACGGACTTCTTACCGACATTATTGAGTTGGATTACTATGGCGGATGGAAAGTTGTCTTATTTCGGTGTGATTGGGCTGATGTTAATATCTGCTCGAGGAATTAAAAAGATCAATTTAGTTTTACAATGGTGAATTTCTCTCGCTTGATTCACACATGGACAACAATTAATGGACGAGCCATATGTATTTTCCTCTCAATCTGAAACAAGTTTTTTTTGAAAGATCCAGCTGATGAGGGTTGGTATGTTGTACTCGGAACACCCCTAGAGACTTGTTTGACATGGGTAATGGAAATAGAGATGACATTGTCGAAAGATCAGAAACATTACCTTTTCCAGAACAAAACTTAGATGAAAATATCCCTAGTACTAGTACACAACATCAATGGGTTCGACATGATGTGGATGAAGATATTTACTGAATATGGATGTAGTAAGATTTTATGATTTTTTAATTATATGTAATATTATAATTTTAATCTTGGTCAAGTTATATGATTTAACTATTTTATATGTACTATTATTGTTGTAATTTGTTACTAAAACTTTAACTATTTTATATGTATTGCAGGAAAAATGCGTAGAAGAAGATTACGAGATTTAAGTATTGTCCAGAATACTCCAAATTCAGAAGAAGGAAATAGTGAACAGCAGACAGTTGTTGGATCTTCGAATGTGCCGGAGACACTTGACGAGCCTGAAGAATTTCAAAGTAATGTTAAGTTCATTTTACATGTATTGACTTTTATTATTGATTTATTTGTCAATTTTAATATAATAATAGTATATCATTTTTCAGCTGAAAGTGGTGGGACACGCAGAGTTCGAGGGCGTCTGTTTGCTTAGAGAGATATATCGACTTAGATCCCGTCGAGCGTGTCAAAGTAAGTAGAAATACTCATGGTCATCTGTTGGATCTCAAGCTCGACTTTTAGCGAGCTATTTGGGCATTTTAGCACGAAATGCCAATATGTTCCCATCAACTATGAATCATGGCATCACATGCCCGATAGCAACAAAAATCAGAGCTCTCGCTAATATTAAGGTAACAAAATGTTAATGTAATTTATAATACTTTGGTTTAAGTTTTATTTATTTTTACATTCTAAACTTGTGTTTTTTTAGGAGAGATTTGCTTTTGAGGTCTCCGATGATTATATCAAGAAGGCATTGGGTAAAAAATGGAGAGACAATAAAAGCACTTGAAAAAAACAATATTTTAAGAAAGACATAAGCCTCGAGGAAAAATTAAGAAATGTCCATGGGAATCTTTGAGGTACCAATGGGAAGATGCGGTTCGATTCGGAATTCAAAGAAAGGAGAGGTATTGCGTATTTCCAAACTCTTATATATAGTGTTTACTATATACGTAATAATAATTTCATTATGTAGGGCCGTGAGCGAGTTGGAACAAGCAGCAGGCAAAAACAAAAATACACGCACACGGTAGGGTCGAGAAGTTTTGCTTCTGTAGCTGACGCCGAGGTATTATGAATTTATTAGTTGTTTCAAATATTAATAACTTTCTACTATTAAATAATATTTTTACTACTATATCATAGGAAGTCAAATCTGGACAAAAAGTTGGACGCCTTCAGCTTTTTGAGATTACGCATAGGAAGAAAGATGGATCTCCTATGACATCCGAAGCTGGAGAAATTATGGTATATTTACTTAATATTTGATTTATTCTAAATATTTATAATCTTTAATTATAATTGTTTAATTCAATTCATCGTTAGTAGTTTTAAATAATGTTAAGTTATGTTGCATTCATTTTTATTATATATTTCGTTTCTAACTATTTACTTGCTTTTTTAGGAGAAACTAAAGGAGAAGAAGGCGGAATATGAAGCGATTGCTTCGACTGATAGTTCTGTTAATCTTGAAAACATTGATAACAGAATTATCACTGAAGTTTTGGGTCCTGAAAGGTACGGTCGGGTTCGATTTCAAGGATCTGGTGTTACCCCGACCCAATATTTTGGATCCGGCTCCCAGCAATACATTCCTTCCGGAAGTCAAGCTCAAGCTGAAGTTCAGAGGTTAAGAGACCAGATAGCTCAGATGCAAGCGAACACGGTTGAGCAAATTTTCGAGGTTCAACGAAAATATGAAGAACTCCAAAGAACAACTTAGAGCGGAGGCAAGCGGAGAGGAGGCTGCAGCAGCAGCGAGGAGGCATTGCAGCAGCGAGGAGGAGGCAGAGGCACGAGCGAGGAGGCAGAGGGCAGCAGCGATGGCAGCAGAGAGCAGAGCAAAAGTACGATGACCTCCAGCTACTGACTTCAACAGATGATGCAGATGTTTCAAAGAATCGCAAAAAAACCGCCATCTTAGACATTAGTTTTCTCATTGTAAGAATGTTTTTAACTTTGTCACGTTTAACATTATTGGAAGAATATTTTAAATTATACTTTATTTATTAATTATATCATATATCTTTCGTTAAATTTGAAGTACCATTTAGAATTAATATTTCTAGTTGTATTTTTATGCTAAATTTGCTATTTTTGGCTGCATTTTATATAATATTTGTTGTATTTGGTTGGATTTTAATGCAGGAGGGCTGGATATTGGTGAGAAAAATATATAGCAAATCTGTCAAAATTAGCGGCGTTTTCCATAAAAACGCCGCTAAAAGCCGTGACTTTTAGCGGCGCTTCTCCTACAAACGCCGCTAAAAGCCGTGACTTTTAGCGGCGTTTTAGAGATAAACGCCACAAAATTTTGTGGCGGTACCTATAATGGCGTTTTTGCTGCGTTAGGAAGCGCGCATAAAAAGTTTTAGTGGCGCTTAAAAGCGCCGCTAAATGCTAAAAAAAACGCCGCTAAAAGTCTATTTTGCTGTAGTGAATTAATAATGTATGAAAAAAATTAAGAAAATATATAAATTATACATGTAACGAATTTAAAAAAAAATGTTCATATACACAAAAAGGTAAAAAAAAACTATATTTACAAAATACATAAATTTAGTGATGCATATTTATAAAACTATATTTATAAAGGTAAATTTAAAACAAATAATATATAACAGAATTTTACATGCAATAAACTGACTTGGATTGATGGAACATATAAAGAATACACACATAAGGATAATATGAGAGTATATACAATAAATAAATTGTGTGATTTAAAATATGGTCCTTTAAAAAAATATATATTATATACATAAATAACTTTAAAAGAAGATATATACAAGGAAAAATATTTACATAAAGTTATATGAAAATAATAACATGTATTATAGTAAAAATAATTTAATATGGGTAATGTATATATGAAGAAATTTTAGAAATAATTGCATGTCAAAATATCATTTAATTAAAATATGAATTATAAGATTAACCTAATTTTATCATAGATTATATACGTAATAAATTTAAAAACACAATTACATACAAATTTATTAAAAACTATATGTATAAGAATATCATGGCTTTAATAATGGATGTAAATTAAATATAAGTACTAAATATATGTTTAATAATAACTTAAATAATACATAAACTATGTGGGATTTTTCCTTTAAATAATAAAGATATATAATAAAATATGTGAAATGATCAAAAAGAAATTATATGTATAAAATACTATTATTTAGCAATGTATATAAAATAATATATATATATATATATATACCAATATTTTGTTTGAATTTGAATATTGTATAAAACATGTGATTTTAAATAACAAATACATATAGAATCATAAATATGTGAATAAATTAAAAAAAGGTTAAATGTATATAATATTTTAATATTAATAATATTCATAGAGCCAGTTTTATTATAAGGTATATATAGAATAATGCATAAAACGTTACACAAAATCGTATGCAACACGTGGAAATACAATTACCCAAATTACAACAAATAAATCAACCAATAATATAAATGATACAATTAATACAAACATTCCCAAATTATATACATGTTAAGCAAAAAACAAAATGAATCTAAACAAAATTACTTAATTGAAATCAAAGTAGCATAAAAAAATAATTTACAAAATAAATAAACTACTAATAATAAAATAGGACTCATATATAACATGCATGAATTCACAGGGACCATAATTGAAATTATCCCTGATCCTGAAGCACTGCGTTGAGACGTGGGTTAAAATGCAAAGCCATACAAATTTTAGGAAAAAAATTAAAAAGAAAATAAAACAAATCAGGCGCAGAGAGGAGCAAATCATAACACGGTGCAAAGGGGAAGGGCCTGCTACATAAATAAACCATTTCAGGCGTAAAAGGCCTTCCCCCCCCCCCACTTTTACACGGTGTCGTTTCATTAGCAGGTCATTTAAGACCTTCCATTTCCTAAATCTATTTTCTAAACACAGCCCCCACTTCACCAAAATTCACAGCCCTAAAAATCAATTTGTTTGGGCATATTCCAGCAGCCACCGAGTACACCACTTCATCAGGTGATCGATGGCACTCCAACGACGATCGATGATGCCCTTGGACCCTTCCAACTTCGATTTTTAGCGAAGAGGGCAGAGATCCATGGCTGATTTGCAAGGTAAGACTTGCCTTTTATTCTCTTTGTTTCAGAAAACCAAATGATGAAAAATACTTGCAGGAAAATTGATAGTTTGTTTCAGAAAATCAAATGATGAAAAATACTTGCAGGAAAATTGATAAAAATAACAGAAAAATTAAAAGAATAAAGAAGATCACCTTTCCAGAAATTTTTTTGGAAATTTTCTAGATTTGATATATGTATATTGTATGTGTATGCGCAGAGTATGCGTAATGTATCCGTCCTCCCTTTGCAGGTACAATCATCGGCTTTTATAGCCAAATTTACAGAGAAAAATTAAAAATAGAAATACATTTTATTTGCTGTCATCTGTTCTATTCTGTTAGCTTGGCCTCTTTTCGTGTATTCCTTTTGAAGGATCATCCGTACGGAGGAGCGGGGAGAGGCACGTGTGAAAGAAGCCGTGCGAGGAAACCGCTCGTGAGACCCAACCCCTTAGCACTGTTCTGGCATGTTCCAGAAGCTTTTGGTGCTTGGCTGCTAGGATTGCTTTTGAGTTTGGGCTGTTCGGGCTAGGGGTTTATGAATTTGGGTTGAAATTTTTATTTGGGCTGGTATAAGCTCTTTATCTGGGCCAAAAAATTTGTAAAAGGACATTGGTATTTGGATTTTTTATTTGTGTGTTTTTTTATTTTTGTTTTATTTTTGGTTTTTAATTTCTATTCTAATGGGCCCGGGCGAAATGGGCCTATTACAGCTGCCCCTCTTTGCTCATTTTCATGTAATGAGAATAGAGCAAAGACTTCAAATAGGGCCAATTTTTCCCTGGTTTTGCTGAATTCTGACTGTAAGGAAATAGGACTGGTGATTTAAATCTGCTCCATTGTCAGTACATGGAGATAAGATTTGTCTGCTACTATTTAGGGAGCTAAGATCTTCAATTTTTAGTCTACTTCATTGCTTCCTCAGGAAGATAAGACCTGTATATGAGTCTGCTCCATTGCAACTTCAAGGAGATAAAGCTGGTGACTTAAATCTGCTCCATTGCCGGCACATGGAGATAAAATTTGTCATCTCCGATCTGCTCCGCTACTGCTTAGGGAAATAAGATTTTCAATTTTTAGTCTACTTTCTTGCTTTCTCAGAAAGATAAGACTCCATCTTTAACCTGCTCTCTTGCTCAAGAAGATAGGACTCAATCTTCAACCTGCTCTCCTGCTACCTCAAAGAAATAAGGTTAGTGGTAAAATATTCTCCATTGCCGATACATGGAGATAAGATTCACCATCTCTGATCTGTTTCGCTACTATTTAGGGAGATAAAATCTTCAATTCTCAGTCTGCTTCCTTGCTACCTCAGGAAGATAAGACTCATTCTTCAACCTGCTCTATTGCTACCTCAGAGAGATAAGGTTAGTGGTAAAATTTGCTCCATTGCCGATACATGGAGATAAGATTCACCATTCTCGATCTGCTCCACTGTAATCTCAGGGACATAAAATCTTCAATTCTTAGTCTACTTCCTTGCTACTTTAGGAAGATAAGACTCATTCTTCAACTTGCTCTCTTATCTCAGAGAGATGAGGCTGGTAGTAAAATCTGCTCCATCACCGATACATGGAGATAAGATTCACCATCTGCGAAGATCTACTCCGCTGCAATCTCAGGGAGATAAAATCTTCAATTTTTACCAATGTTGCTACACTGTCCTCTGGGGAACCTATCCTGTAGACTCCATTATATATGCTTATGCCAAATAATTAGGATGCTATGATTGAAATGAACCCAATGCTCCTAACTAAATGTGTTATGAATGATATATGCAGAAATGAGGATGATTCCACTTTAACAATTTAGGGTCTTGTCACTCGTTGTTCATTAATTTGCTTGACCATCATCTTGACGGAGTATCCCAAAGAAACAAACCTATCTTGTCTGGTAAGCATGCCCCAATGTAATTTCAACATTCTTTCTACTACTCTTTTTGAGACAAAACATTGCAACTCATAGTTGAATTTTCCTCTGGTCAATTTGCTACCTCACTCTTCAAGTGTTATAGCCAAATGTGCATTTTTGTTCTTTGTATGAATGCAAAACATCATTTCCCTTTTCTCGAGAATAAAATTGTATCATCAATACTATATCCTGCCTGTTTGCTCCAACATCATTTGGACAAAGATCTCGAAAAGGCGATTTATCCAAATATATCCTTGAACTTGAGCGTATTCTAAACAATTATTCCACTTCAGACTCTTGCATTATCTAGAAACTCCTAGAGTAATATGCAAAACTTCTATTGTGAAAACATCACTAGTTCATTCATCATTATGTTAATGCAACATGCTTGCAATCAAATCGTAATAATGGACAAGAATGAAATTAAACTTGAGCTAAAAGAACAACCATGGCCATTAATTTGGGAATGTATATCTTGAAAAGAAGGGATAATTCAAAGATAACCAATTGGCTGAAAATGAAGACTAGGTACCCTTGTTATCGCAATCTGAGCTTCTCTGTATGAACTTCTCGAAGACCAATTCAAACTTGACATGTGTTTAAGAGATCAGAAGCACTTTGTCAACGCCCAAGATGCAACATACCCCCTTCATGATTAATTCAAGTATAACAAGACCACCGCCTTCTCACTTTGGATCCATATTTGAGCTGCCCTTTTTGGGTTTTCAACTCAAATCTCCTTTGGTCACAAGGCGCCCTTTGTGGGTTTTCACCTTGGCCTCTCCTTTTTCTCTTTTTCTTTCCCTTTTTTTTTATTTATTTTTATATATTATTGAGTCTCAAAGCGCCCTTTGCGGGTTTTCACTTTGGCCCTTTCCCTTTTTATTTGGTCTTAAAGTGCCCCTTGCGGGTTTTCACTTTAGCTCTTTTTTTTTCTTTTTTTTTTTTGAAAGTCTCAAAGCGCCCTTTGCGGGTTTTCACTTTGACTTCCTTCCCTTGTTAAGTGTAGTACTTTTTGACTGAATCTGAGTTCACTGGATCAGACAAATTTCTCCCATCCATTTCGGCTAAGATTAATGCACCACCAGAGAAAGCTTTCTTCACCACATAAGGCCCCTCCCAATTCGGCATCCATTTTCCTCTGAAATCCTTTTATATGGGAATAATTTTCTTCAAAACCAAATCTCCCTCATGAAACTCTCTTGGGCAAACCTTTTTGTTATAAGCCCGCATCATTCTTTTTTGATGCATCTGTCCATGTTGAATAGCCTTTAGCCTCTTTTCCTCAATCAAATTAAACTGATCATATCGAGACTGTATCCATTTTGTTTCATCTAACTTCAATTCTGACAAAACTCGAAGGGAAGGTATCTCCACTTCAATGGGTAAAACTGCTTCCATTTCATAGACCAAAGAGAAAGGTGTTGTCCTAGTAGAAGTTCTGACAGACGTTCGATAAGCATAGAGCGCAAATGGAAACTTCTCATGCCAATCCCTGTAAGTTTCGGTCATTTTCCCCACAATTTTCTTGATATTTTTGTTGGCTGCTTCCACCGCCCCATTCATCTTTGGGGAAATATGGTGATGAGTTATGATGTCTGATCTTAAACTGACTGCAAACTTCTGCTATTGTGCTATTATTCAAATTTAACGCATTATCAGATATAATCTTCTCTGCATTCCATATCGACATATAATTTTCTTCTTTAAGAATCTGCTGACTACCGATTTAGTTACATTGGCGTATGAAGCAGCCTCCACCCACTTTGTAAAATAATCAATGACCACAAAAATGAAACGATGCCCATTTGAAGCCTTTGGTGAAATTGGCCCTATGACATCCATGCCCCACATGGAAAATGGCCATGGAGACGTCATAACATGTAAATACGAAGGAGGTACATGAATCTTATCACCATAAATTTGACATTTGTGACATTTCTTGGCATAATTGATGCAATCTTCTTCCATGGTTGACCAATAATATCCAAACCTCATAATTTGTCTGGCCATTGTGAACCCATTAGAATATGTTCCACAAACACCTTCGTGCACTTCTTCCAAGATTTTCTTGGACTCCACGGAATCCACACATCTCAACAGTACTTGATCCTTCCTTCTTTTGTACAGGATTTCTCCATCTAAAATATAATCGCAAGCGAGCCTTCTCAACGTTCTTTTGTCATTCTCCGTGGCTTGATCTGGATATTCACGATTTCTCACATATCGCAATATATCCTGATACTAAGGATGATCATCTCTTTCTTCTTCCTCTATATTATAACAATAAGACGGGGCCTCATAAATACTCATCTGAATAGGCTTCACATCTTCTTGTCTGCTTATTTTGATTATGGAAGCCAAAGTAGCCAAAGCATCTGCCATCTAGTTTTCATCGCGAGGAAGATAATTGAAAGTAATATCATCAAACTTTTCAACTAACCCTAACACCAACCTTCTGTAATTGATTAGTTTAGCGTCTCTTGTCTCCCATTCACCTCGAAGTTGGTAAATTACCAATGCAGAATCTCTATATATTTCCAATGATTTGATCTTGCGCTCTATAGCTGCTCTGAGCCCCATAATACATGCTTCATATTCTGCCATATTATTCGTACAATCAAAATCCAATTTACATGTGAATGGATAATGATCTCCACCTGGGGATACTAGAACTGCCCCAACTCCATTACCCGCAGCATTTGAGGCTCCGTCAAAATTCAATTTCCAACAGTGACCTTTTGTGTTGTCCTCTTCAGCAGCTGCCATATACACTATATCTTCATTGGTGAAGTCAAAATTCAAGGGTTCATAATCTTCTAAAGCTCGGCTGGCCAGAAAATCTGCTATTGCGCTCCCCTTTACAGCTTTTTGACTCATGTAGATTACGTCAAATTCAGAAAGCAAAATTTGCCACCTAGCCATCCTTCCATTCAAGGCATTTGACTCCATCATATACTTTAAAGGATCCAACTTTGATATTAGCCAAGTTGTATGATACAACATATATTGCCTCAATCTTCATGCTGTCCAAACCAAAGCGCAACACAACTTTTCAATTGGCGAATATCTCAACTCACACTTAGTGAATTTCTTACTGAGGTAATATATCGCCCTTTCTTTCCTTCTTGATTCGTCATGTTGACCAAGCACACATCCCATTGAACTACCAAATACGGTTAAATACAATATCAACGGCCTGTCTGAACTTGGGGGTGATAACACTGGAGGACTTGACAAATACTCTTTAACTTTATCAAAAGCCTTTTGACATTCCTCATCCCATTCTCCTGGGTTATGCTTTTTAAGAAGACGAAATATAGGGTCACACTTCTCTGTTAATTGAGAAATAAACTATGCAATGTAATTTAGTCTTTCGAGGAAACCTCGAACTTCTTTTTGAGTGCACGGTGGAGACAACTCTTGTATAGCTCGGACTTTGTCCGAATCAATCTCAATTCCCTTCTCGCTGACCACAAAGCCCAATAGCTTTCCAGATCTAGCCCCAAAAGTACATTTTATTGGATTAAGCTTTAACTGAAACTTCCTCAATCTCATGAATAGCTTTCTCAACACTTGGATGTGCTCCTTTTCTGTTCAAGATTTGGCTATCATATCATCAACAACACTTCAATCTCCTTGTGCATCATATCATGGAATAAAGTCACCATGGCTCTTTGATACGTCGCTCCAGCATTCTTCAATCCAAATGACATCACCTTGTAACAGAACGTGCCCCACAAGGTTATGAAAGTAGTCTTTCCCATGTTCTCAGGATTCATCTTGATCTGATTATACCCCGAGAAACCATCTATGAAGGAAAACAATGAGTAACCAGCCGTATTATCCACTAGTGTATCAATGTGAGGCAAAGGAAAGTTGTCCTTTGGGCTTGCCTTATTTAGATCTCTATAATCCATACACATTCGCACCTTGCCATCTTTCTTGGGAACAAGCACAACATTGGCTACCCATTCTGAGTATTTGATCACCTGAAGGAATCCTGCATCAAACTGCTTTTGACTTCCTCCTTGATCTTTAAGACAATATCTGGCCTCATTCGTCGAAAAGCCACAGATCGGCTTGCAACCTTCTCTTATGGGAAGGCAATGTACTGCAATATCAGGACTTAAACCGGGCATATCCTGGTATGACCATGCAAAAACGTCTTTGAATTCCTGAAGTAACCCAACAAGGTCTCGCTTTGTTTCTTCAGCTATGCATGTTCCAATTTTTACAACTTTCCCCTCTTCCAAAGTCACCATGTCTATGGTTTCTTTATAAGGAAAAATTTGCTTTCCCTCTTGTTCTACCATCCTTAACAAGTCCGGAGACAAATCACAATCTCTGTCATCTTCAAAGTCCTGAGATCCTTCTAAACACATGTCTTGCTCAAATAGTGATTCTGAGTCAGTAACAGCGTCGCTCATGACATTGATATCTAGGGACCTATTATAGGTACAAAAATATACAAAGAATGAATGAATTTGGTAATATTTGTTTTGTATGATATGTTTATGAATAAAAGAATAATTGAAGAAAGAATCAAGATAATTATTTGGATAGAAAGAATAACACAATTGCTTGTGAAAAGAATAATATTTACTCAGAATGATGGCAAAAAATGTACTTCATTGAAATAATGATGTTTGAACATGAGCCTATTTCACAAAGAAATCTTTATTGTTTCTAGGCTTAAAATAACAAGTTTGTTTCGAACATTACTCTGAGTAAGCTCTAAAAGCTACGAAGATCTTTTGCAGTCCAATTGTCTAGAACACTCCTAGGCTCATATGGACGAATATTTGACGAAATCCCCTCTTCAATTGTCTCTTCAAATATGGCATTGATGTACACATATCCCAATGCTTCTTTCATGCTTTCTTTCTCCAGCATCCCTCGTTCAGGATAAATAATGCCTCCTAATACAAAAGACTTGGAGATATGAGGAATTATCATAGGCTCCCACTTAATTTCCCCACCACTCACTCGTACTCTTCTTCTTTCTTGTCTTCTTTCTAATTCATTTTTCCTTTGTCTTGCATCTGGCTTGAACCCTAAACCAAAATGATCTTGTTTGTCTTTCAGCATTAGAACTGTAATTCTTCCTTGAAAGCATCTTTCAAGTCCCTTTCCTGGTACAGCTCCCCGGTCTACCATCAACTGTAAACCCATCATTTTATTTTTTGACATTTTCGACTCCAGAATTCTACTTCCCTCAGTAATGAATGTTGCATTCACAAACTCCAAAGACCGAAAAGAACACTCAATGGCTTCCTCATCTGTCTCTACATATGGCATATCACTGCTTACAGTTGCGATAATATCTTCTTCAGCATTTATCGTTACCAACTGCCCTTCTAACACCAGCTTAAGCTTTTGATGTAATGATGAAGGTACTGCTCCTGCCGAGTGTATCCAAGGTCTTTCCAACAAGCAGTTGTAAGAGGGCTTAATATCCATTACTAGAAAATCTACCTCATATGTGGTTGGGCCAATTAACAAGGGTACCTCTATTCTTCCCATGACTCTCCTCTCCGTGCCATCAAATACTCGTACTATGTTCTGACATCCTTTCATGTGAGAACTATCCATAGGTAACTTATTTAGTGTGGACAAAGGCAACACATTCAATGATGAACCATTATCTACCAATACCCCTGGCAACGTGTATCCCTTACATCTAGTAGTTATATGCAAAGCTTTGGTAGATCACATTCCTCCTGGTGGAATCTCATCATCATTGAAAAAGATGAAATTGTCTGCACTTATGTTGTTAACCAACCTATCCAACTTATTGACGGAAATATCGTTAGTTACATAGGTCTCATTTAGCACTTTCATCAATGCACTCCGATGCACCTCTGAACTCAGGAGTAGGGCCAATATAGATATGCGGACTGGCTGTTTACGCAACTGTTCCACCATACTGTATTCGCTATGTTTCAGAAATTTCAGGAATTCTTTAGCTTCTTCTTCTTTCACTGGTTCATTAACAAGCACATCAAGTTCAACTGCTTTTCCTTTCTTTTACTCGACCAGCACATCTCTTTCTTTCATCAGTTCTATTCGGGTATCATATCGTCTTCCACTGCGTGTGTAAAAGCCTATATTTTGATCCTCTTTTAACAGGCTCTCCTTTCCCGGGATTGTCACATTACAATCATAGTTCCAAGGGACCTATTTACTATCCTTGTAAGAAAAAACTGCTGGCTTCTGAATTATAATCTTTGGCGCCATTTGAACTCCAGCTTTATTCTTAGGACGCGAGATAATAACCACAGGATAATTGACTTTTGGATTTGATGTAGATTCTGATGCACATATATACTCCTCCTCATTGACCTCCTCATAAAACTCTATTTCCTTGCTGTCCATCAGGCCCTGTATAACAGCCTTGAATTCTTCACATTCTTGAATTATGTGTCCCTCTTTATGGTGGTAATCACAATAATTCTCAATCCTATTATCACTTCCTTCTATGTTTGAAGTAACTAATCCCCTTCTTGCCATCTCTTTCCAAACTTGTCTCAAATGAGTCTTTACTTTTGAAACATCCCACTTGGTCCTTTTTCCAATACCTCCATTTATTGTATTTACCTCGCCGTCAGTATGATTAGGTAGTGAATTTTCAGTACTGGGCGCATTATCGAATTTCACAATGCCCATCTGGATAAATCTCTCAACCAGCTTCTTGAAAGTGGTGCAGTTTTCTATCAAATGACCCACAATTCCTGCGTGATACTCACACTGAGCATTAGCATCGTACCATTTAGAGAACGGAGGCTGTATTGGCTTTAAGTAAAAAGGTGCCACCACATGTGCATCGAACAAACTTTGATATAACTCTTTGTATGTCATGGGAATTGGTGTAAATTGAATCTTCGCATTATTCGACCTAGTTCCCGACTCCTACCTTAATAAACCCTGATCGAAAGTTACCGCTTTTGGTTGACTTACAATAACAGACTTTGAATATCCCATATTCGCATTATTCACCTCATTCTCTTTTTTCCATGCCACAGACCTTTTCGCACTTTCTCCTGCATCTATCCTTCCTTTCTTTATGGCATTTTCAATCATTTCTCCTGTCATGACCACATCTGCAAAGCTCCTCGTGGCACTTCCTAACATATGAGTTATAAACGGGGCCTTTAAAGTGTTAATGAAGAGCATCATAGTTTCTTTCTCTAAAAGCGGTGGCTGAACTTGAATGGCAATATCCCTCCACCTCTGCGCATACTGCTTAAAACTTTCGTTTGGTTTCTTCTCCATATTCTGCAGAGTAATTCTGTCAGGAATTATATCTGTCACATGACTGTATTATTTCATGAACGCCTGTGCTAAATCTCTCCACGAACTGATTCTGTTTCGATTCAATTGATTGTACCATTTAGTAGCTACTCCTACCAAGCTATCTTGGAAGTAATGAATCAACAATTGATCATTATGAACATATCCAGTCATTCTTCTACAAAACATAGTGATATGAGCTTCAGGACAGCTCGTTCCATTATATTTCTCGAATTCTGGCATCCTAAACGTGTATGGAAGTACTAAGTCCGAGACCAAACTTAGATCTTTTGCATCAATTCCAGGATGTCTGTCACCACCCTCCATTGCTCTAACATTTTCCTATAGCCATTTACACCGTTCTTCTAACTACTTTTGTGACTCTGCCTTTACTCTTTCCACTTTTGCCACTTCATCCAAATCAAGGACCATTGGATTATTAGAGTTGTTATCGGGATTATAACATGAACCAGCTTGAAAATTCATTGGCACTGAAACCCCAGCCTGAAATTGCTGAGGCCTAATCGTAACAGATGGCTTCTGCAAATTAACCTCAGGTTGTGTCTGTACATGTACAGGAGTGAAGCCAGGAGGATATTGAAGGTCTTCATTATTTTCTCCCATATTATCCATAGGACCTTTTCCCTTATCTACTCTTCCATCAGCAATTGGGACAACTGACTCATCATTTCTCTTTGGGACTCCATCATCTATTCTTTCATCTCCTACTGAATCTTAACCAGCTGCTCTTGCATCTATGACTGCATTTGCTCCTGCATATCTTTTTGCATTTGCTCTAACTTTTCCAGTCTTTTGTCCATTGACTTAGTCTTTTTCCTCGTACCGTAGGGATGCATATTTGGTGTGTTTTTGTTGGTTTCCAGATTACTGAAATAATTTTTAATTAATTAGAATCTTATTATGACCTTTAATGCATATGATGTAATGTAATGCAAAATGCATGAATGCAAAGGAGGCATCAATTCTGATTCAATTCCTTTTAAAAAATTTTACTAGAAAATAAAACTCTTTACATAAAATTGAGTTACAAATATGACTTCGCCCTAACACTCAGGGCCTTAATTTTTCTAAGCAATGAAGCTAGTGCTTGTCCCCTATCTGACTCCAGCTCGTACTTCACACTTAATACGTCTGCTTGTACCGCCAAAGATTGCAAATAATCAGCTACTTCTCAAATTTGTGTTACAGCTTCTCCCATGATGTAATCTCGACTTCTAACTTGGTCTTGAGAGTGATAAAGCTGATTCTTCCATTGCTCCTCATTTGTCTCCAAGAACTCAATCCCCATTTCACAATTCTACAATGCCGTTTTTAACTCTTCTATTTTCCCTTTCATCTCCTCGATCTTACTTAAGCTTACTTTCAACTCTGTCACAGAATTGCGATTTTAGTATAAACATAGAGATCTCTCAAGTTCCACTACTTTGGCTCTTAATTCATCTTTTTCATTCTTACTCTCCGACAAACTTCTTTCCAAGGTTTCATTCCGAGATTGAGCCTCCTGGAACCTCTTTTCCCATTGATCTGCCTTAGCCCTTTCTTCTCGAACCTCTTGGCGCCATTGTTCTGAAGTCTTTCCTAGCCCAACAGTCCTCATTGATAAGCGCAGCTTCTTATAATCTGTTTTCAAGCCTTCCAAATCTTTCTCAACCTCACCCTTCCTTTTATGTAGCTTTTTTGCCTCTGACTTTTGAATCTCTACTTCTAACTTCAAGTGCATCTTTTCTTCTTCCAACTACTCGATCTTCCTCCCAAACTCAGAACTCTTCTTCTCAAAATCCTGCTTTATAATTTCCAACTCTGACGGGGCAGTTTGTAGTTGTTCCTCCATTGGTCGAGCGCTTTCCAAACTTGGTCTAGGAATATTATCATTGACCCTTTTCCTAAACCATCCATTGTATCCAGGTGTTACCATGGAACCAACAGTCAGCCTTTTCATCCAATGTATCTGCCTCCAAGCATCAGACAATTCCCGAACCTTCTTCCTATAGTGGTCTCCTTTATATGGGAGTTCACACTGAGCCAACCCGTGCGTTGTAGGTATGAACTGCCTCGATTTATATTGCCTTAGTGCAAGTAAAAGAGTATATCCAGTAGCTCCCTAAATTCCCAACAATGGCACCCAATTATAACTCCTACATCGATACAAGATTTCATCAGGGACCATCCAGAAAGCTCTCCACTCTACATCATCCTCCTTGAGATTTTGGAGAATTTCCATCCATTTCTCTTTTGAAATATCATCTCTCCTTTGCATCGCCATCTCTTCTTTTAATGGGGAGTAACCCTCAGAGAAAACCCGGTACGACACCTTATTCACTTTCCAAAAATGCTTGTGAAACTATATCATCAATAACTGTGCACATCCAATAAATCGACCTTCCCCTATCCTCCGGTACATGCTCAAAGATCTAAACGTCTCAGCCAGTATTGCAGGTACATGTGTGACTCTCTTCCCGAGACGATCAAACAAATCAGTGACTGCCTCATCAACATGTCTTAAAGCCCTAGGAAAAATCACCAATCCATAAATACTTAAGGCAAATATATCGGCTCTTTTCTTTTTGTCCAGGTGCGTCAAAATCAAATCTCTCAAATTTTCCCAGGGAATACACTTACTATCCTTTTTCTATTGAATTCGAGCAGTGACCTAAGATTCACTCATCCCCAAAATATTCACCAGCCTCTTCGCAAAAGTTTGACCGTTAGTAACCTTAGCATAAATTTTTCTGACTTGAGCTTTTGGACTCCTCAACAAAGCAGTATATTCTTCCAAAGTAGGAACCAAATCTACTTCCCCAAAAGTGAAACAATTATAAGTAGAATTCCAAAATTGAGCCATACCTCGGAACAAACGCTTATCCACCTTAAAATTGAGCAAGTATGGTATATGAAGGATTTATGAACATGAAATAATAGGATACAACAAGTGACAATTAATAAATCCACAACTATGTACAACTATTCTAAGTAAAATGTGACCAAATTCTTAATAATGGATGATGAACAATCAATACAAAAATGATATACAACAATAATTAACATGACATAATATAAAATGATCCATAAAATATGTACAAAATGAAATGGAATTAGAAATCAATATATAGTATAAGGCATTTTCAAAATAATGATGAATTAATTAACACATAATACAAGTTGACAAGTTGGTATGAAAGCTAGGGATATATAATTATTTGAAATAAATATTGTAGAATAAAAAAATTTGAATCGAATAATATGCAAAATATTTCAAACACAAATTTTAAAAATTGACAATATGCATGGTTGCTTAAATAACATATAAAATAAAAAATAAAAAATAAAACACATGATAGGATATAATGTACATAACAAATTCATAAAAGATGTATATATAAATAAATTTGGAAATAATTATTTGTAAAAAAATAGCATGAAATTAATAATGTATGAAAAGAATTAAGAAAATATATAAATTATACATGTAACGAATTTAAAAAAATAAAATGTCCATATACACAAAAAGGTAAATATATATATATATATATATTTACAAAATACATAAATTTAGTGATGCATATTTATAAAACTATATTTATAAAGGTAAATTTAAAACAAATAATATATAACAGAATTTTACATGTAATAAACTGACTTGGATTGATGGAACATATAAAGAATACATACATAAGGATAATATGAGAGTATATACAATAAATAAATTGTGTGATTTAAAATATGGTCCTTTAAAAAAATATATATTATATACATAAATAACTTTAAAAGAAGATATATACATGGAAAAATATTTACATAAAGTTATATGAAAATAATAACATGTATTATAGTAAAAATAATTTAATATGAGTAATGTATATATGAAGAAATTTTAGAAATAATTGTATGTCAAAATATCATTTAATTAAAATATGAATTATAAGATTAACCTAATTTTATCATAGATTATATACGTAATAAATTTAAAAACACAATTATATACAAGTTTATTAAAAACTATATGTATAAGAATATCATGGCTTTAATAATGGATGTAAATTAAATATAAGTACTAAATATATGTTTAATAATAACTTAAATAATACATAAACTATGTGGGATTTTTCCTTTAAATAATAAAGATATATAATAAAATATGTGAAATGATCAAAAAGAAATTATATGTATAAAATACTATTATTTAGCAATGTATATAAAATAATATATATATATATATATATACAAATATTTTGTTTGAATTTGAATATTGTATAAAACATGTGATTTTAAATAACAAATACATATAGAATTATAAATATGTGAATAAATTAAAAAAAGGTTAAATGTATATAATATTTTAATATTAATAATATTCATAGAGCCAGTTTTATTATAAGGTATATATAGAATAATGCATAAAACGTTACACAAAATCGTATGCAACACGTGGAAATACAATTACCCAAATTACAACAAATAAATCAACCAATAATATAAATGATACAATTAATACAAACATTCCCAAATAATATACATGTTAAGCAAAAAACAAAATGAATCTAAACAAATTACTTAATTGAAATCAAAGTAGCATAAAAAAAATAATTTACAAAATAAATAAACTACTAATAATAAAATAGGACTCATATATAACACGCATGAATTCACAGAGACCATAATTGAAATTATCACGATCTGGTTAATCTGCGTTGAGACGTGGGTTAAAATGCAAAGCCATACAAATTTTAGGAAAAAATTAAAAAGAAAATAAAACAAATCAGGCGCAGAGAGGAGCAAATCATAACACGGTACAAAGGGGAAAGGCCTGCTACATAAATAAACCATTTCAGGCGCAAAAGGCCTTCCCCCCCCCACCTTTTACACGGTGTCGTTTCATTAGCAGGTCATTTAAGACCTTCCATTTCCTAAATCTATTTTCTAATCACAGCCCCTACTTCACCAAAATTCACAGTCCTAAAAATCAATTTGTTTGGGCATATTCTAGCAGCCACCGAGTACACCACTTCATCAGGTGATCAATGGCACTCCAGCGACGATCGATGATGCCTTTGGACCCTTCCAACTTCGATTTTCAGCGAAGAGGGCAGAGATCCATGGCTGATTTGCAAGGTAAGACTTGCCTTTTATTCTCTTTGTTTCAGAAAACCAAATGATGAAAAATACTTCCAGGAAAATTGATAGTTTGTTTCAAAAAACCAAATGATGAAAAATACTTCCAGGAAAATTGATAGTTTGTTTCAAAAAACCAAATGATGAAAAATACTTGCAGGAAAATTGATAGAAATAACAGAAAAATTAAAAGAATAAAGAAGATCACCTTTTCAGAAATTTTTTTTGAAATTTTCTAGATTTGATATATGTATATTGTATGTGTATGCGTAGAGTATGCGTAATGTATCCGTCCTCCCTTTGCAGGTACAATCATCGGCTTTTATAGTCAAATTTACAGAGAAAAATAAAAAATAGAAATACATTTTATTTGCTGTCATCTGTTCTATTCTGTTAGCTTGGCCTCTTCTCGTGTATTCCTTTTGAAGGATCATTCGTACGGCGGAGCGGGGAGAGGCACGCGTGAAAGAAGCCGTGCGAGGAAACCGCTCATGAGACCCAACCCCTTAGCACTGTTTACGGCATGTTCGGAAGCTTCAGTGCTTGGCTGCTGGGATTCCTTTTGAGTTTGGGCTGTTCGGGCTAGGGGTTTATGAATTTGGGTTGAAATTTTTATTTGGGCTGGTATAAGCTCTTTATCTGGGCCGTAAAATTTGTAAAAGGACATTGGTATTTGGATTTTTTATTTGTGTGTTTTTTTTATTTTTGTTTATTTTAAGTTTTTAATTTCTATTTTAATGGGCCTGGGCGAAATGGGCCTATTACAGGTTTCTACGAACTATGCGATCGATTTCTTCGTCAAAAAGTAGTGGTCCTGACGGGTTTCTTCTAGTCATAAACTATAAAAACCTGCCAAGAGAAAGAAAAAGTAAATTAATAAATAATAAAAATTAACTTGCAAGGAAAATAAATGGCTAAAGTAATAAAAATTGAGTGTTCCTAATATCTTAGTTCCCCGGCAACGGCGCCAAAAACTTGATCGTGTTATTTTGTGACAGGTTTTAAATATTTATAATTAATCGTTCTCAAAACTAACTATTATCACAATGTAAGCAAGTGTACCTATCGAACAGTAGTATAGTTTTAGCAAGACCGGATTGTCGAACCCAAAGGAACTAAAAGTACTAGTAATGACTGTCATTTTATTATCTAGCCTAAGAATAAAGGGGTTTGTTTTAACTAACTAATTAACTAAACTAAGAATTCACAGAAAATAGAATTGGGGAATTACTTTTGGAAAATGATTGAATTAAGACAATACCCAAGGAAGAATCTACCTAGACTTTACTTGTTATTCTGGCTCCGAATCGGACGATTTATTCATTTGACTTGATCCGTAGAAATCCCTAAGTTATATTATTATCTCTCTCAAGACTAACAACGTCTAACCCTAGGTTGAATAATTGAAATCTCTTTCTAATTAACTTCCTAGGGTTGCATTAACTCGATCTATGGATCCCCTTATTAGGTTTCACCCTAATCCGACAAAATCTTGTCACCCTATCTCTAGGCACGCAATCAACTCCGCTTAATTATGAAAAATGTACTCTTAGACAGGGTTTATTCCTCCTCTGAATAAGAGCATAACTTGAATCAATATCCTGGAATATCAAAACAAGAATTAAGAACACATAATTAAGAACAAGTCAAATATTTATCATACAATTTAGAAAATAATAACAAGATTCGTCTTAGGTTTCATCCCCCTTAGGTATTTAGGGGATTTAGTTCATAACTAAAAGGGAAAACATCTTAGAAGAATAATGAATACAAAATATAAAGAAAACCTAAAACTCCTGAAGGGGAATTGAGGGGAGAACTTCTGTCTTGACGGTGAATCCGGCTTCTGAGATGGATCAATCGGCTTTCCTTGAGCAATTCCTTGCTCCCTCCTCTGTGTTTCGTTATTCTCCTCTTCTAGGGTGTATTTATAGGCTTTGGAATGCCTAAGAGCCCTCAAAATTAGCCTTTTCCGAATTGGACTCAACTTGGGTTCGGCAGGGACACGCCCGTGTGACACGCCCGTGTGACACGCCCGTGTGCGATTACTTCAGGCCGTGTTCAAGCCTATTAGAATGGCATGGCCGTGTGGTCTACCCGTGTGAGTCGTGCTTCGATTCTGCCAAATTGACACGGCCGTGTGGTTTGCCCGTGTGAGGAAGTCCAGGCCGTGTTGATCTCGTACGTTGGCCCATTTTCTCCGTTTTTGACCCGTTTCTTGTTCCTTTAGCTCCTATGCTCACCTAAGTATAAAACATGAAATTAAGGCATTAGGGGCATTGAATTCACCACTTCTAAGGAAAAATCATCCATAAAATGCGCAAAACATGGGGTAAAAATATGTATAAATGACGGTTTATCATTCTCTAATCTTAGAAACTAGAGCACGCTAATAAATTCTTTTTTTCAAAAATCACATTGGTGTCGACACCCAAAAAGCAAAAAAATATATATTTTAAAAAAAATTGAATCAATGCCAGGAAGTGAATGCTGATACCAAAAAAGAAAAAAAAATCATTTTTTTAAAATTTGAACTGGCGTCGACAACAAGAACACTTACACCTATTAAAATATATTTTTTCTTTTTTAATCTCAAAATACTCGTATTTTTTAAGTATATTTGAAAAAATACCTACCGATACTGGCGAACATAATGTCGGCAAAAAAAATCATTTTTTATAAACCAGACAATCATCAGGCAATTATTAGGAGATGATGGAGGGTGATGCCGGTGGTGAGATGGCTAGTACCAATAAACATTTTATAAAACAGACCATTTTCATACAAGATTTTGCACTTGGATCATTTTCATAAATAATCAATTTATTTGGGTCAATTATGAAAAAAGCCCAGTTTTAATTTAGGGTTTGTAACTGTTTCTAATCTTTTCTTATAAAGTCATTTCTCCTCCCTTTCTCTCTACCCTTTCACCTCCTCCTAGTAGAACATCCTCTCCTCCCATGGTTTCTCTGCAACCTAAAACTTTGTCGTTGCCAATGGCAATGTCGTTCTTGTCCATGGGGTTTGTCACCAAGAACAAAAATAGACCCCAGAAAGCTCAAACGGCCAGTTCTTTCTCTCTTCTTTTCTTTAATCTATCTAAATACTTCCCTTTCTTTTTCCATGTCACAAAGATGCTATGAAGGTGATTTCAAATCATTTCTTTGCTCAGAAATTAAGAGTCAGGAATCTTCAACATCTTTGTGATCTGGAAAAGAAGGTGGAGTCCTTAGATGTAAACTTAATCTCTTTCTAGATTCCTTCCATATCTAATTAATTTCTTCCGTTCATGAAAATTTTTATTGTTTTTTACAAAAATCTTTTCAAACTCTAGTTGTTGTCCTTTCCTCTGTTGCAAACAGAGGCGAATCTAGTGGGGCTGGCAGGGTCCCCATCCCCGACCTTCTGAAATTATAAAAATTTAATTTAATCCCTTAAAAATTATAAAAATATAGACTATAAAAAATTAAAATTTTAATTATTTTAATTGTCCCCCCCTAAAAAATTGTTGTGGCTTCGCCCCTGACTGCAGATCAAGCAAAACAATGGTGGATGGTAAGGCACTTCAACTCTTAACTTCTCACATTTATTACTTTTATTTCTTAAGGAAATAATATGTAAATATAGTTATGTGTAAGGTTTTTCTATTGTTGGTCCTCTTTTTTAATGGTGTGTGGTGACATAATCTAATTTTGAATAGTTGTGCTTCCATTTCATGATATTAATTTGTTTCTTTTAGAAGAATACAAAAACAGATATTGATTAAAATTCAATTCGATTATGTTTAAATTGCCTTGTTATTCTTCGATATGTAATGTTGCTTTCAATTTCTGAAGATATTTGGGTTAAAACACTTCTTCACTCCAGTCCATTGCTTACAGCAAGGCCAAAATGGAAGTTTTCCTGGGAGCTTTGGTTGTTCATATGGTACTTCTAGTTTTAGATTAAATTTATTTCTTTTTTATTTTTAAAATGAAGACATATCACAAAATTTATGAGACAAAAAAAAAGTGTAAAAAAGTGTAAATTATATGAATGCTTTTTATGTAGGAAATCATATGCCATCAACTTTTTGAAATCTTTAGTACTGTTGCTTCTTTGAGAATTGGTATGGAGATCTAAATTAATCAATATTGGTATGTCATGCATGTCCACTTCTGCACCTACCGGGCTAGAAATGGGTGGATTCCTACACAAGAAAAATGTTTGGGCATCAACAATTCATGAGTAAAACAAACGTTAAACTCCAAGAAGCATGGTTTTTATATTAATTTTCTTAGATCAAATGTAAAAAAATTAATTTGAGTTGGACCGGTTAGGATGTTTATAACGACACATTGGTTATGGAAACCAAATTATATCTCTCATGTTTCATATGAACAAGCTTTTGGCTAGAAAGTCCTCGACTCCACTGCCATTTCTTGGCCTTCTCATAAACAAGAGTACTTAGACAAAAATTTCTTCACTTTCTCATTAGGTGATTTTTTTTTTTCTTTTGTGAACAAAAGAATTTCTTCCCTGCTTCAGGGGCTGTATTTATTTTAGAATGTATATCTATATTAATTAGTTTCCATAGTGATGCATACGTTTAGAAAATGTTATGTATATAATATGTAAAGTTATATTTATTAATTAGATTTGGACTATAAATTTTAAAAATAGAGAAAGATAATGTAGTTTTAGCATAAATAAACGTACATTTTCTTCATTAGTAATGAAAAAGTATATATGTGATGTGGAGCCAAACAATTGCTAGTGATAAATATAAATGTAGTCAATTGAAAACAATATAGAATACTTTGGAATTTACGTAAGTTTATTAAGTAAAAACAACAGAAACAAATTAAGCTTGACTTATAATGACAGAATCTACACAGTAATTATTTGACTTAAAAGGATAATATAAATAATTTTTACTTGACATTTCATAACTATATAATCGTATATCATATGAATGTAAAAAAGAAAAATTGTCGCAGAAACATGAGAAAGGTAATCTTAATCAAATGAATAATATTTATAATAACGTCAAACGTAGTAAAAGGAATATTATTTAGTTTGTATGTAACTCATTTAAATAACATAAAATTACTTTAGATCTGTTTGTGGGGATGGAACGTGCTTGAAAAAATTGAAAATAATTTAAAATTCTAATTATTTGAATTGAATTAATTGGGTTAACTGAATCAATTAGAATTTTCTTTTTAAATTTCGAGTTTGAATCGAATTAAATTATCGAATTTGAATAATTCGAACAAACCAAATACCAAATCTTTTTACTTCCCTTACCTCAACCTCCCTCAAACCCTTTTACTTTCTCTCCAAAAATTTTACTTTTCTCAAACTCCCAGATTAATTTTCCTTTTGCTTTCCCCCAAACTCCTCTAAAACCTTTTTTTTTTTAATTTATATCTACTATTTAATTATTTAATTAAATTTCACATTTTGTACTATTTATATTATTGAATTGTTTAATCATATTAAATTTTTATCAATTTTTTAAATTTAATTGTTGATGATGCCATAAATATTGGTTGTAAAATTTTCTATTGGTATCAATTTCACATTTTATCTCTAAAATAATTTTTTATTAAAAAATCTCATTTTTTACATTCAATATTTCTTTTAATTTCAAAATACATGATAAGAATAAGAAAATAATAGAAGCAACTAAGCAAGCAAAAAAACTAACTCATATATAAAAGATTAATAAATAAATTATGAGAAAATGAAAGTTAATAACAAATTTGATTACGGTGGGTGATTGTGACTACAAAAACTCAAAGCTATTTTTTTTTAATTTAACTCGAATAAATATATTCGATTCGATTTGATTCAAATTCTATCTCACTTTATTCGTTTCTAAAAAATTTTAAATCGAATTAAAACAATAAAATAAAATTCGTCAATTTAATTAACTCAAATTTTTTTTATTCGATTTGATGAAACAATCAACACAGTGGATAATAATGGAATATAGCATCCACCGTGTCCTTCTTCAATTTAGCAATAATGACTTGGATTCCATCCACTTGGTCAGACAAATTTTTTGCTAATTTCTTTATTGTTTCCTATAGTTGGATCAAGTGTTTTATATTTTCAACACGCTTTATACCATGCGAACTTTTCTTGTCTGTTACTTTCCTAATAAAAAAGAAAAAAAAATAGTATGAATGAGGTGTGAAAATTTGGTAAAATTAAACGAGAAAAAATAGTGTTTAAAAGTATTAATTCCCTTATCTAAATAAATATGTTCACTTTGATTTTGTCATCAAACCACTATCTAGAATGGAATTTAATAAAAGACAAATGTAAAATAAAAGTAGGAAACTTAAAAGAATTTCAAAAGAGGAAGGTTAGTATCTTTTAAGAATAAATTTTAAGATTATAATCTAACTTTAATTAAATGTATAATATTACATATGAAAAGAAAGTGATACATTTATTTCTTTAATTTAAATTAAAATCAAAGTTTCATGTATATAATTATACCAAATCAAAGTTTATGTATCTAATTACACATTGAATCTACGTTCATGTGTAATTTTGAGATTTATTCCTGTCTAATTAACTATTTTCCATTCTAGTTTTGAATCGAAAACTTCAAGAAAAAAATTAAAACATATGTCAATTATATTTGAAAAATACAATATTATGGTATCATAAGGTAGTACAAAAGATTTTTCTTTAAAGAAGAGTAGTTCTTATCACAACTATAAACGACACACTACGAAAATAGTAAGGATTGGTTATTTAAAACACTAACAATAGTTTGAGTTTACGATGTTATTTATAGGGTGTGAGATGTGAAAGTTAATTTGAAATAATAATATAACATTTGATTCTATAAGAAAATTAGAAAAGTCAAATTTAACTTAATCCCATTAAACTCTCATTAAAGTTTTGAGATAAAATTCTAATTTGTTTATAAGCATGAAAGTACCTTAGATGTTTCAATGAAGCAATTAAGAAAGCGTATTTATTTAAACTTTATTGAATGTAAAGGAGCTTATAAATAAAGTTCTTTATAAGTAAAATTTGAATACGAAAAAATTTTCTTGTATTTTTCATTTATGTTTTACTTATTACTATTATTCTCTTTATTTTTATATAATACATTATCAGTACGGTTATCTTTTTTAAATGGTATTATGTAAAAAGTAATGCTTTATCCTATATATAAATACCTACAAATTTAAAATCTATCCTTTTAACTATTAACACTTATAAGCCACCATTAGATTTTAAGTATTAAACGATAGAAGAAGAAAAAAAAAAAAAGCTGACCAAATTTCTTGATATCACTTCTCACTCCAATCTCTTATACTTTTGGATTTTCTTTTTCCTTAAATTGCTACATTATATTTGATTATCTCGATAATTATGACTATTAGGATTATGTTTTTAAATGCCAAAATTTTATAAGAATAATGTATCTGTCTCTTTTAATTTCTCTTATATGTGATTATTCATGAAGTTTTTATATACATCTTTTATTGTGAATTATAAATTCACTAACTAAAAATCTATTTACTTTAGTAAGGGATAATTCTTTAAACGTGCATGCAACTAATATTATAAAACCAACCATTTTATTAATGTTCTACTATTTATTGATGTTTTATATTCTAATTATAACTATTTTATACTAGCTTGCATAACGTCAAATCTTGAAAAACTTAAATTTGTGACTTTTGCATATCATGAAAGAATTATTTGTCATGGGTGTTAAATGCTGAAATTCACTTAGATGCTAAAGGCCTTGAGAATACAATTATCCAAGGTAATGAGGCATCTAACAGAATAAAGATCAAGCTATGATTTTCCTCCGCCATCATCATCATGAAGGACTAAAAACAAAATATTTTACTATAACAGATCCATTTGAATTGTGGAATAATTTAAAAGAAAGATATGACTATTAGAAAATAGTAATTTTATCAAAAGCTTGTTATGACTGGATGTACTTGAGGTTGAAAGAATACAAAATAGTAAGTGAGTGTAATTCTGTAATATTTAAGATAAAATCGAACTCTGCCTTACGTAAAGTTGCCACTACGATTAACCTTTGGGTTTGAAATCATTGCTTATATAGCTGGTATTGGTCATAATTCACAAATATTTTACTATAAAAGATCCATTTGAATTGTGGAATAGCTTAAAAGAAAGATATGACCATAAAAAATAGTAATTTTACCAAAAGCTTGTTATAATCGAATGCACTTGAGGTTGCAAGATTATAAAATAATAAGCGAGTATAATTCTGCAATATTTAAGATAAGTTATCAATTAAAATTATGTGGAGAGAAAACAATTGATGAAGACTTATTAGAGAAAATTTTCTAAACTTTTCATGCATCTAATATGCTCTTGCAACAACAATACTGTGAAAAGGATTTTAAGAAATACTCTGAATTAATCACATGCCTTTTGGTGATTAAGAAAAATAACAAATTATTAATGAAAAATCATGAAAGTCATTCTACTAGTTCTACTCCATTCCCACAAGCTACTGCAATAATACACAATAATTATAAAAATGAAAGAAATTGTTGTCATGGTTACGATCACGATTGTGGCTATGGACATAGACGTGGTCGGGAACGCTATAATTATCGTTATCAAGGTGCTAACAATTATTATGACCACCAAAAGAAAAATAAAAAGAGAAAAGAAAGAGAAATATAATGGTATAAGCAATCCTTCAAAGGGCAAAGAGAAAGATGATGGTATAAGCAATCCTTCAAAGGGCACTTAAAATTTGCGCCACTGATGTGATATAAGTGGGCATTGGTCGCGTACTTGTTGTATGCGTAAACATCTTGTAAAGCTTTACTAAACCTCCATCCAAACCAAAAGAAAGAATATTGAAACAAATTTGGCTTATCAAAATGATAATATAGAGGCTAATTTTGCTCACAACGATGATGGTTTTAAAAACTTTGTTGATATTACCTATCTTAATGTAGAGAATTTCTTTAAGGCTAGAAATAAAAAATAATTATAATGTATAATAATATTTTATATTTATTTGATTATTTTATAATTCTTATTGTTCATGTTTGTTTGACTTTAGTATGTTTTGTTATAATTTGTGTGTGTTTATAATATTTCTTATGATGTGTTTTGTTTTAATGAATAATATGGATCTTTTGGGTGAAACCAAGATCAAGATTGAAGACACATGTCTTGCAAAAAGTGCTACAACACATACTAAAATATATAAAAAAATTTCACATTTAATTGCAAGTAATGAAAAGGTCAACACTATATATGGTAGTGCAAAATTAATCAAAGGCTCTAGAAGAGTTATGATATTATTACCCTCAAGAGATAATGTTTATTATAAATGATGCACTATTTTCATCAAAGTCGTAGAGAAATTTGTTAAGTTTCAAAGATATCCACAGAAATAGATATTATATTGAGACTAAAAATGAAAAAAAATATTGAGTATTTGAAAATTATAACATTTATATCTGGAAAGAAATGTGTTTTAAGAAATTACATGCCTTATCCTCAAGCTTGTGATATACAACTATTAATATAATTGAAACACATGTTCTAGTAAACTAGAAATTTGCAGATTCAAATACATTTACTATTTGGCATAATCAGTTAGGCCATCCTAGGTCATCTGCAATACGAAAAATAACTGAGAGTTCACATGGTCATCTACTGAAAAACGAGAAGATTCTTCAATTTAAGGAATTCTAATATGCTGCTTGTTCTCAAGGAAAATAATTACGAGAGCATCACCATTTAAAACTAGGATAGAATCCTCTAAATTTTTGAAACGTATTCAAGGTGATATATGTGGGCCCATTCATCCACCATGTCGAACATTTAGATATTTTGTGGTATTAATAGATGCATCTACAAGATGGTCACATGTGTGTTTATTGTCAACTCGTAACCTTGTTGGAAAATCATGTTTGAAAAATGCAGTAGAAAATAAATTTAGGGGAAAATCAAAGTTCTAAAAAATATTCCAAAACAAGAACTTGGTTGTGATATCTAAAATAATAAACACTTAATCAAAATTTTACCTTTTTGATTCATCTAGGATGAACTCTTCGACCGAGTAGTCCTCTTCGCTATCTTCAAGCTCACGTCTTCCGAGTGTGGGCTCGCTTCGAATCAGAAAATTTTTCGCAAAAATTACTAGTGGGGTAATTTCATAATTTCTCTAAACTTTTGGGCCAAGTTGTAAATAAAAAAAATATCTCTAAAAATTTTCTAAAATAACTTCTTCAGAAAATTCTCTCTATGACTTTCTTTTGAATTCACTTGTGTATAAATAACAACTCAAGCCTCTCTTTATATAAGGAGAGTTTAGAGAGTTTAACTATGATTAAATTTAATCACTTTAATATTAAATTAATAGGATATTTATCTACAAGATAAACATTAAATTAAATTTAATATTAAGATAATCACTTTAATATTAAATTAATAAAATATTGTTAAGATAAGTATTAAATTAAATTTAATATTAAATCTATTAAAATAATATTATTTTTAAAATAGTTAATCTAAAATTAAATTCACTGGTCGAGTCCCAGTAGGAGTATAATTCTTCCACTGCTCAACCATTGAAGAAACACCGCCATCGACCACTCGCCGACGATCGGAATGCCGCAAACACAGCCATTGGCACCCCAAGATAGTTCAATTTTTGTCGGTTCGGTTCGAGCTAGTGATGACCCGATCGGTCCGCTCAAGCCACCGATTGGATCGTCGACTTGATTTCTCATACCAGGTTCGATTTTAGAAATTTTTAGGTTTTGGTCTCAGTTTTAGGCTCTCGAGCCCAATTTACGATCTTAGGTCCAATTTTCAAGTTCAACTACCTATTGGGCCAATTGTCTGACTTGAAAATTAATTTCTAAAAATATCATATTAATTTTAATTAATTTGATTCATTTAATTTTATTTGATCAAAATTAATTTTCCAAAAAAACGCTTAGATTTTCCAAATTAAATTTTCAAGAAAATTCTTTAATCAAATTCTCTAGTTGAACAATTCTTACGACCACCCAATTTAATTCTAAATCAAATAAATTGACTCAATTAAATTATTTCCAAAGTCCTAGAATTTACTTCTAATTCAAATGCAATTAAGTCAAGCTTTTGTTGAGCTAGCGGGGGGACCTATCGGATATATACAATTAGGCTCTAGTGATTGCAATTATGTCCAGAAGTATCGTTCCAATAATTCGCAATTACTTAATCATGGAGTTAGTCTACAAAAATACCATGATTGAAAACTCCTTGTTGTATACTCTTTACGAAAATAGTTCATCGAACTACTTTGTCCAATGACCTCTTCATGTGTGTGTTACCCTTATATGATATCCTTGATTCCTTTAAGTTAAATCTGTTTACTCAATACAATCCTATTTTATCTCCTTGTCACCATTGTGATGAATCATTGAGAGCAAAAAAAATATCATATCCCTATAAAATAATGAAAAGAATAATATAAGGGAAGTAGGGTCAAATCCTCAAGGATTAGATTTGCACTTCTCAAGATCCCGGGTAGAGTCGTGCCCAAGAAAAACGACGTGCCTGGAAAAAATAAAAAAATAGAATTAAAAGTTTGGTTGAATTGAGATTACGTAAATTGAAATTGAAATTGTAAAAATAAACAGACTTGAGAAAAGTGAGTTTTTGATGAAGAGATTCCAGCCTCCGGTTATCTCGATCCTCCTTGGGTTAAATCTTAGGCTTTTAGGTGATCCTTCTTGAACAGAATAAGCCAGTTATAGTGGAAGATGATACCTACGACCACCAGCTCCACTTAGATTTTAGACTTACGATTTAAAGGAACCTGACTCTAGCCAACCGTCGCTTTTATGGGACCATCTTACACTTGATCAGCACTTCTCAATGGCGAATGCCACCCATTTTGTCTCTTGGGCTTGACAACCACTGACGCAGTAAGCTAACAAACTGACTATGCAACCTTCCCAAAACATACAAAGTGGTCGTCTTTGCACAAGATGAAAAGATCACTTTTGAAGGGATATGGACGGAAACATCAGTCCCGTAATGCGGAAAAATGATGAATATTCATTGAGAAGGCTAAGTGCAGATTCTAAGCCTCATGAACCCTTTTTGGGGAATCTCAGCAACCTTTGGCTAGATGAATTTAGTGGCTCATGCTTTTTGGGAAAAAAGAAATAAACTTAATAAAAATGGAATTTTATTGAATAAATGAAAGGAACAAAGGCTAGAGCTTTTTGGGAGAGGGAGCATTTAGAGAAAAGATGAATACAATTTGTGTCACTCCATCCCCTATTTATAGTACTTAGAAAACCTAGTCTATTCCTATCTAAATTCTAAAAGATAAATAAAGATAAAAGCTAAAATTAAATCTAAATAATAATCTTAACAATTATCCTAATATAATTAAAATTTAAATAGAATCTTGTGTTTATAAAATCTCTTCTTTGCACTTTTGCCCCTAAAGTCTTCCACAATTTGTATTTTCAGCACCATTTCTTTCCTATTTCGCATGCTTCATGCTTTTTGCCCCCAAATTCCCTTTTGCCTTCAATTTAGTCCCTACAAGATAAAAAACCATAAATAGCTCAAATTAGTAGGATCATACTCAAAATAAATATGTAATTAATACAAAAAAATATGTCATTCCAAAGTATTCACCATTGTGTCTTCTTAATGATTAATATGACCACTGCCAATAATAACTGTGATAAATTATTCGTTCGAGAACTAGCAATCCATGGTCACATTCCATATTTATTAATCCACACAATGCCAATGAGAGGATATCATTAACTCTTTAATTGAGCTATGAATTCCACTATTGCTAGTAAAGCCATGCCATACACAAGTCATGTACCCAACATACCGACTATCGATTCGATCATCTTTAGAGCATAAGCCTTCACTATATCAAAGCACATGAGTTACATACGCATAGTCAATGACTAACTCGGGATTTTGGTAAATCACACCATGAATGTCATAAGTGAAGTAATTCACAAACGGATTCAAAATTAATTCATCTTAGGTCTAGCCCAATGTATCATCCAGCCATTTCGTCGCAAACCAATAAATAAATTCAAACTTAATTCATACATAAAGTAAAATATGATAGTAAGTTCCATATAAACTTACCTGTTCAAAATATGTAAAGCAGATACATCAAGGGCTAATATGTAATTTTAGTTTTTTTTTCAATCAACTCCACTTCGACCCAATTCTTGGTCTGTAACAGCCCAAACCCAGCCTAGACATTATGGCCGAATCTGGTAATGTCACATGGAATGGAATTTGAAATTGAATTTATCGAGTTAAAACCGTTTCAGTTTATTAACTTCTTTTTATCTTTCATTACTCTCAAAACTATTTTCCCGTTAATTAGATTCGTTTAAAATCATATTCTGTAGCGGAAGCTTTTACAACTGTGACATTTAAAGAAAATCGTCCGCGTTTTGGAAAAACGTTATGTTTAATAAAACTGAGTTTTCGTTGCAGTTCAAAAGTTTATGAAAACAGTTAAAAATCCAAAATAAATGCAAACCATCCAAAATTCCAAAATTAAAAAAAATAACCCACAAAAATAAAGAATAAAAACCATTAATGAAGTTTAATCAATGCAATAAACATGTGGTCACCATTGAGTCCTCCGTCGCACCAGTCCGTCTAAGTTTGGTGGTTACCTGTACAGTTAAACAGAAATGGGTGAGTTTACGTAATCTCAGTGTGTACTCCCCACAGAAGACATGCATATAGTTGAACAAAAGTTATCAGTCAAATGCAGTATGAGCCTAAGCCCGTTACAGATTCAAATACAGTTTAGGCCTTAGCCCATTCAGATACAGTTTCAGATATAAATTAAAGCCAGAGCCCATCTCAAATATAGTATGCATATAGTAACAGAAATCAGTATCCTACCCACCAGCCTCTATACACCATCTCTGACCATCCCTACACACCATGTGGGGTTTAGAACACCCACCCAGCTCTACACACCAAGTAAATGATGAATGCGGCACTTATCGGTAATATTTGGTGAAATTTTGCGGATAATAGGCATGAAAGCCTTTCAATACACTTCCTCCAATAATCAATCTTCCCACCCCAATGTAGATACAACTAAACATGCTCAATGCAGATATACAGATATACATGCTTTACATGCTAAAATCTAGATATCAGCCATACATACAGATTAGTAAACATGCATAAATTAACATGCTCAATACATACATCACATATTCAGATCACATGATTTAGGGTCTAAGTAGCACTTACCGACCCTACAGTGGTTCACAGTTGACTTAGGCGACCCGTGCAACCCTAGGAAACATTTCAGCTAAATGGACCACACTCTCGTGTGGCCCACATGCCCAGATTAGCCTTGGCCTGTGTGAATCACAAGGCCTGGCCCAAATTTCCACACACCCGTGTGGACTACCCATGTGGACCCACATGTCTGTATGGCTCACAAGGCCCATTCGGTTTAGCCTGTGCAACCCACACGGCCACACCCCGGCCATCACATAGCCTGGTTTTCGTCGATCACGCGCCCGTGTTTTCGCACACGGCCTACCACACGGTCGTATGGCATTGATAGTAAAGTTTTCAAGTTTTGCTGAAAACTCGTTTTCTAACGTTTTGGGTATACACCTGTTACGGATTCGATGCAGAAACACTTCCGAGCCTTTCAGAACCTATAATTGGCATACCAGTGCTCAAAATTAGTCCTATAACACGATTTAAATCGAAAACTCGATATCAAAAAAGTCCAAAACAAGCGTTCAGCGCTTACCCCAAACACTTCAAACGATTGATTATGATTCTGTAAAAGTAGGGACACACCCCTCTTTAATCGCTACTGCCCAAAACGTAAATTCAATGTCAATGAAAAGAAACCAAACAGCTCTAAACTGATTAAAAGAAAAGGCCACCAATACGAACGAAGTAACACTTACCAACGTATAGAAACCGCGAGTAAAGAACAGTAATTAGGAACAAAAAGATGACTTCGATTGGAGAGAAAACAACAGAGAGGAAAAAAAGGGAAGGAAACGAAAAAGCACATCAGAATTTCCAAGAGAGAACAAAAATAATGCCCACGCTTGCGCAGGGATTCGAACACAAGACCTTCAGCAAACCATCACTCAACTTAACCGTCAGACCAGCAGGCCCATACTGATATGAAATTACAAGTAATTAAATATGAGCCTGCTGAACTAGTATAAGGCTTAATTCTAAAATAACCAAAATTTTCCAAAAGCAAGGCTTGAACTTGAGACCTCTCACTCACATCTAGAACACTTAACTACTGAAGCAGATACACAGTTGTGTCACTTTTTAACAGAAATAAAAATAAAAATTTTGGGGCGTTACATGATCTAAACAATCATTTTATATCATCAGTTAATGCCAAATATCCCTTATTATGCTATGATATGCATGAGCCTATATGAATTTGATTTCTCGATATCTCTAAAATTTTACATTTTATTCAATTTAGGCCCTATACTCGAGATGGTCATAACTTCCCATTCTTAGCTTTGGATTAAAATTTGATTTCACATATTCTCATTAGGGACCTTATACTTTCTATTTCTACCATAATTTCATAATAATTTTTACATTTATTCAATTTGGTCATTAATGTAACATAGCTAACAATAAGCTAAATTAATTTTACAATCTAATCATTTTCATATTCTAAGCTTAAAATCTATTAAATTTAAGCCTAATTCTTTAAGAAATCACAATGAAAACTTTCTAAAACTTTAACAGTTTTACAAATTAGTACATGGGTTAGCTAAATCAAGTTCTCATAACCCTAAATTCATAAACATTACAAGAAAACGAATCAAAATTACCAATCAATTAATGGCCGAAAGTCGTGAACACTCTTTAGGTTTTTCTTCTTCAAATTTCGAAAATGTTAGATGAATGAAAAGAAAAATGCCTTTTTCACGCACGAAGTTAGTATTTATAGCTTGATTAAGGGTTAATTAAACTAGCTTAATTAACATAGCATAGTCAAATTTCTTTACTTTAACCTTAATCATGCTTAATGGATGTTGCCATCACAATCCACTAATTGCACTTTTAAAATGGTTTAAATACCATTTTAGACCTTGGGCTAATTGTGATAAACGCAAAAAATAACATGTTTTAGCCTCATTCTTAATGTGTTTTTGGATGATTATTCGATTTAAAATGGTGAATTTTATGCTCCTAATCCCTTAAATTCCTGTTTCTATACTTAGAAGAGCATTTGAGAGCAAAAGGAGTGAAAAACGAGCAAAAATTGAAAAACTGAATCAAAGTTTAAAGGCCATACAGGCTGGGCACACAAGCTGCCATAGGGCCATGTGCCAGACCGTATGGATTTCACGAACTGCATTCCAAACGCATGAAAAAAATATAATTTTTAGGTTTTTTTTATGCATTTTAAGACCTATATATACCAAATATAAGAATAAGGGAGTAAGTCGTCATAGAATACTCAAGAAAACAACTCGAAAAACACCATTGAAGTTGACTTTGAAGCAAATTTCCATCAAGATTGAAGATCTCCTTTTGATTTCTTTGAAGTTTATTATGAGTTTCATTATTTATTGTGGTTATATTATCTTTGAGCTGTTTTTATTTGCGATTATGAACTAATTTTCTAAATACCTAAGGAGATAAACCCGGTGATGGATTCTGTTATTTAATTTCTATTTTTACGCAATAAATACTTGAATCTTATTTTCAATTATGTGTGCTTAATTCTTGGTTTAATATTTCTAGGTTATTAATACATGTTTGATGTACTTGAATTAGAGGAGGAATAGACCTTATTTAAGAGTAGATCTAGCATAGTTGAATGGAGTTGCATGCAATCCTAGAAATAGGACAATATAAATCTACTGGATCAAAGTAAAATCTAATAAGGGAATCCATAGATCGAGTTAATGCGATAATAGGGGTTCTAATTAGAAAGAAATTTCAATTAATCAACCTAGAGTTAGTTGCTCTTAATCTTGAAGAGAGATATTAGCATAATTTAGGGATTTCTACGGATCAAGATACTAAGTGAAAAAACTACATAATTTAGATTGATAATGACAGATGAAGTCTAGGTAAATTCTTTCTTGGATATTGTCTCGCTTCTTGGTTGTTAACTCGATTATTTTCCTGATTTGTTCTTTGTCATATTCTTTAGCTAATTAATTTAGTTTTAATCAATCACTCCAATTTGTCAGTTAAATAATAGAAAGACAGTAATTACTAGTACTTTTAGTCTTTGTGGGAACGATATTTGTGCTCACCGTAGCTATACTATTAATTGATAGGTGCACTTGCCTTTATCGAAATTTTAGTTAGTTTTGTGGACATCAAGTTTTTGGCACCATTTTCGAGGAATAAAATATTAGGAAAACTTTATTTCTATTAATTTAGCCAATTTTTTATTTTTTTATTTTAATATTTTTATTTTTTATTTAATTTTTACCTTTTAATTTTTCTATTTGTTTACTTCTGGTAGGTTCTTTTAGTTTATGACTAGAGGAAACTCACTGGATCCATTACTTTTTGATAGTGAGATTAAAAAACTACTCGCAAGAATCGTAGAGAGGTTAGAGAAGCAAGACAAAGTCAACAGAATATAGTAGATCATCAATAGGAAAAGGATATTACTATGGAGATGGGTGATAATCAAAATAATCAGCTACCCCCTGTAGGTCCTGCTCTTTAGACTATGTATGATTATGTTAATCCTAATCTGATTGGCACTGAATTGAGTATTAGGAGACCTACCATTGCTGCATACAATTTTGAACTGAAGTCGAACACAATTTGGATGGTACAACAATATGTTCAGTTAGATGGTTTGCAAGATGAAGATTCAAATACTCATTTAGCTAACTTTCTAGAGATTTGTGACACTTGCAAAATTAATGGCGTTACTCATGATGTCACACACTTACGGTTGTTCCCATTCCCTTTGAGGAGCAAGGAAAAACAGTGGTTAAATTCATTGCCACAAGGTTCTATCACGACTTGGGCTCAAATGACTGAGAAGTTTTTGTTAAAATATTTTCCACCGGAAAAAAAGAGATAAGTTGAGGAATGACATATCTTTTTTTGTTCAGTTTGATATTAAGTCATTTTATGATACATGTGAAAGATTTAAAAATTTGTTGAGAAGGTGTCCTCACCATGGACTATCTTTGTGGCTCTAATTTCAAACTTTTTACAATAGTTTGAATCCTTTTACTAGACAGATGACTGACGCAGCAACTGGCAGAACATTGAATAACAAAACACCTGATGCAGCTCAAGAGTTTATTGAGGAGATGACATTGAATAATTATCAGTGGCAAGTTACGAGAGTAAAACCTGTCAAGGTAGCTGGAGTTTTTTATATTGATGTATATGTTGGCAAATTAGGTTAAAGCTCTTGGCAAGAAAATTGATGGTTTAAATTTTTCTAAGCAAGTGAATCCAGTGATGCAATACGATGCAAATAGAGTGGGGATGATTAATTTACAATATTCACCCTCCAAGTCTAACATGGAGCATGAGCAAGTCAACTTTATGGGTAATAATTCTAAAACTTAAAATAACCCCTAAAGCAATACTTATAATGCAAGATGGAGGAATCATTCAAATTTTTCTTAGGGTGGTCAAGGAAATCAAAGGTCACAACCAACTCCGAGTTTTCAGTAGCCTTATCAGTAAGAAAAAAAACCGAACGTTGAAGATATGCTTGCTAAATTTATTTTGATTTCTGAAACTCGATTTCAAAAACTAAGACAACTTTGAAAAATTAGCGAGCATCAATTCATGGGCTTGAAAATCAAATTGGACAGCTTGCTAAACTGGTTTCAAAAAGACAGTAAGGTAGTTTACCTAGTAGCACTAAACAATACCCAAAGGAGCATGTGAAAGCAGTTATATTGAGGAATGGGAAAGTGTTGTCTAAACCTGAAAAGAAGCTGAAACAAGAAACTCATGAGAAAGATGATGGGGTTACAAAAATCAAAAAAATTTAAACATCGATGCTTAAAGAATGCAAACCATCAATCCCATATCTAGCAAAGTTGAAGAAAGACTATATGGATGAACAATTTGGTAAATTTCTTAAACTTTTTAAGCAGTTACATATTAACTTACCTTTTGTTGAAGTGTTTGTGTAGATTCCCACCTATGAAAAAATTTTAAAGGAGCTATTAACAAATAAAAGGAAGTTAAAATAACTATCCACTATGGAACTCAATGAGGAGTGTTCGACCATTCTCCAAAATAAACTGCCCACTAAGCTGAAAGACCCAGGAAGTTTTATTATCCCTTTCTTTATTGGTAGTTTAAATATTGAAAAAGCATTGGCTGATTTGGGTGTTAGTATTAACTTGATGCCTTATAAATTGTTCAAGCAACTTGGTCTTGGGGAAACGAAACCCACTAGAATGAGTATTCAATTAGCTAATAAATCTGTTAAATATCCTAGAGGCATTATTGAAGATGTGCTTGTGAAAGTAGATAAATTCATTTTCCCTATTGATTTTGTTATACTTGACATGGATGAGGGTATTGAGATGCCTATAATTTTAGGTCGACCCTTTTTAGCTACTGCCAGAGCTATTATTGATGTGAGTAATGGTAAACTTGTGTTTAAGGTAGGTAATGATGAGATTATTTTTCAAATTTATGATGCCATATGATTTTTTAGAGAGCAAGATGATTCATGTTATTTTATCGATTCTATTGATCATGATATTCAAGATTCATTGCAGGAAATTGTTTATAAAGACACATTGGAACTATGTCTTGTTCAATGAGAGGAGGTCGATGGAGATATTACTGTGATAAATAAGATGAAAACTGATTTAGCTACTAATGAGTCTCCATTGAGACAGAAATATTTTGAGGCCATTAAGGTAAGTAAAGAACTAAAGTTGAAACCCTCTATTGAAGACACTCCCAAATTAGAACTAAAGCAATTGCCAAATCATTTAGATTATGTCTTCCTTGGAAACAATACTACATTGCCAGGGATTATTGCTTTGAATTTAAAATCAAATGAGAAAGATGGCTAGCATACAATGCTGAAAAGTGGCAAGAGCATTACATAATCTAAAGGCATTCTTCGATAAGCAAACATACCATATAGACATATAAATATCATTTTTTCTTGATCCTCAAGAGTTATAAGGATTTGAAAGTAGCTAGAAAGTCCATCTAGAAAGCAATAATACATGTGACCAGATAATCTCTCCAACATTTGATCCACAAATGGTAGAGGAAAATGGTATTTCCTTGTAGCATCATTCAACTTCCTGTAGTTAATACAAACTCTCCATCCCGTGACTGTTCTTGTTGGAATCAACTCGTTCTTCTCATTAGCCACAATAGTCATGCCTCCTTTCTTAGTAACAACTTGCACAAGGCTCACCCAAGTGCTATCAGATATAGGATAAAAAAGCTCCAGTGTCTAGAAGTATGATTACCTCAGCCTTGACAACTTCCTTCATGGTGGGATTTAACCTCCTTTGAACTTGCATACATGGCTTATGCTCATTTTCCATTAAAATCTTATGAGTGCAAAAAGAAAGACTAATTCTTCTATTATCAGAAATTTTCCAAGCTATAGCTCTTTTGTATTGCTTCAACACTTGTAGTAACTCATCATTGCCTTAAAAATTTAAAACGAGTTTTGATTAGATGTGAGGGAATGAACCTTGTGCTTAATTGGGAAAAGTGTCACTTCATGGTTTAAGAAGGAATTGTTTTATGTCATAAAATTTTTAGTAAAGGGATTGAGGTCGATAGAGTGAAAATTGAAACCTTCAAAAAATTACCTTCTCCTAATTTAATTAAGGCTATCAGAAGTTTCCTAGGACATGTTGGGTTCTATAGGAAATTTATTAAAGATTTTTCTAAAATAGCGAAGCCGTTAACTGATTTGCTAGAAAAAGATGTGTCATTTAATTTCAGTTAGGAATATTTAGGGGCGTTTAATGTTCTTAAGGAAAAATTAATTAATACCCCAGTTATGGTTATATCTGATTGGAATTTACCCTTTGAACTAATGTGTGATGCAGGTGATTTTGCAGTAGGTGCATTACTTGGACAGCAAAGAGACAAGCATTTTCAACCGATTTATTAAGCTAGCAAGACTTTGAAAGACATACAAGAGAATTACACCACTACAGAAAAAATTGCTAGCTATAAAATTTGATTTGGAGATTAAAGGTAAGAAAGGAGCTAAAAATCTTGTAGCAGACCATCTCTAAAGGCTCAAGAATCCCCATATTGAAAAGCTCAATGAAAGAGAGATATATGACTTATCTCCTGAAGAACGACTCTTTACGGTAACTAATTCTGAAGGCCCTTGGTTTGCAGATATTGTGAATTATTTTGTTGTTAACGCCATACAAAAAGGTTTGACTCATCATCAAAAGAAGTGATTCTTTGCTGATGTGAAAAACTATTTTTGGGAGGATCCTTTTTT